>JAJIBD010004479.1:0-196323 GCA_021461705.1 Cryptotis parvus | reverse complement strand
CAGCCCCCATCAATGTGCCAATTTACGTTCCTGCCACACCCTATCCCCTCACCTCCCAGCCTATCTCTATGGCTAGCACTTTCCTTGTTTCTTCCCCCCAATCCCATTGGGCATTATTGGTCCAACTTGACTTCCCAGCATCTATCCCATTATATCCCCACCTCTACTAAGTACTCTACAGAACAGACTCTGAAACATGCTTTCCATTTTCTCCCTCCATATTTTTGTCCTCATGTTGTTTCATTCCTGGTCTCTTCCATTCTCTAAATCTGTTGGAATGACACCTATCCTACAAGGCCTATTTCATTTCTTTTCTTTTTTTTTTTTTGTTTTTTTTTTAATTTTTTATTTTTATTTTACAATTACAAAGATATACAATTAAAAAGTTCATATTTGGGTTTTGGTCATAGAGTGTTTCAGCACCCATCCCGCCACCAGTGCCCATCTCCCACCACCAACGTCCCCGGTTCCCTCCCCCCTTCCCCAGCCCTCCTCCATGGCAGGTTCTTTATTTCTTTCCTTTCTCTCTCTTTCTCTTTTCCTTCCCTTCCAGACTATGGATTACAGAACATACATTAAAGGGTCGTCATGTGTATCTTTTTGCCTCTATTTAATGCTCAGTTCTAGGTTGGCATTAGTACCCTCGACAATGTTAGCACATTGTTCCATTTTCTGTCTTACCTAGCCTCTGACTCCCACGTTTGTGATAATTTCCACCTTTGACAAGACCTCCTGATATATGTTTCACTTGACCTTGGATATTGGTATCATAATATGTACATATATATTTATGTTATGCAGATAAATGGATGGACATGGAGAAGATTATGTTGAGCGAAATTAGCCAGAAGGAGAGAGACAGATACAGAAGGCCTATTTCAAATACAATTTTTTTGTTTTGTTTTGTGGCCACACTAGCAATGCTTAAGGGTCACTCATGGCTCTGCACTCAAGAATCTGCACTCCTGGCATGCTCAGGAGATCATATGGGATGCCAGGGATAGAACCCTAGTCAGCTACATGCAAGACAAAAGCCTTTCCCATTGTACTGTTGCTCCATCCCTTAAAATACAATCTTATTCACTGGTGATACAACTGGAATCCAGTAGATGCAGGTCAAAAAGCAACATCCTACTTACTGTCATTACCTATGATACTCGGCAAACGATACCAGCCTCATAACTCCAGGCCCTACAGGCTAAGTGTCTTGGTTCCAGAAGAGAGCACTTCGATAGGGAACACAACATAAATCTCAAGAAACCTTCAATTCTTATTGTACTTAAGCTTAATTCACATAGTATAAATTCACCCCTATGGTGTACAGTTCTAAGACTTTTGTCAAGAGCATATTTTTGAGTTACCATCACCAAGTTAACAACTAAGACTGTTCCATCACTCCAGAGTACTCCAGAGTATTTCTTTATGCTCCTTTGCAGTCAACTTTAACCCATCCACAGAGCCTAGCAATAATTGAAAAAGTCCATCAAACTAGTGGAAACAGTTATGTCCTTTAATGTACTGCATTCTACGATGTGTAGGAAAGTTAGGTGGGAGGGAGAGATAGAGAGGAGAGAAAAAGACACATAGAACCCACCAAGTTGTGGGAGGGGGAGGGAGGTAGGGACATTCATGATGGGAGATGGGTTCGGTGGAGGGATGGGTGTTAGAACACTGTAGAACCAAAACTCTACATGTGCATCTTGCAATTGTATGTCTAAAAGTGGTGTAATAAAATTTGGGAAAAATAATAATTGAAATTTTTTCTTTCATTACAGTTTGACCTCCTAGATTATTTATATAGTGTAACTTCTTATCTGATTTTTTAGGAGACAGAGACCTGCTTCTTAGTAGATCAGGAAGTGTCTATCTAGAATCCACAGTTGTGACAAAACACTGAACTTTCCTTAACTTAGGAGTCTGATGAAATAAACAAGGCCCCTCAAGAGACTTCTGGAAACCAAATGACATTGGAAAATGTGGCATTTCCCCCCACCGCAACTCTGATAGAGTCCAGCATGATATTTACCTAATGCATGATATAGTATAACTGACTTGTCTTTCTAATCCTTTAGTTATGGTGTCAGATTGATCTTTAGTAAGTATATAGGTAGGTATCACTATTTTTATTTCATCACAAAGCAAGGATTCTCATATATTTGTTAAAGCAACAAAAAATTTTCAGAATCACTAATTTGCAGCATGAGTTCAAATAAATACCACTGAGCGTTGGGGATATAGCATAGGTGTTCTTGCATAGGGTTATAGTATAGGTGTACTTATATGGGGATATAGTATAGGTATTATTGTAGAGGGATATAGTATAGGTGTTCTTACTTAGGGATATAGTATATGTGTTCTTGCTTAGGAATATGGAATAGATGTTCTTGCTTAGGAATATAGTATAGGTATTATTGCATAGTGATATAGTATAGGTGTTATTGCATATGCAATGTATACATAGGACCCAAGTTCAAGCCCTGAGCACCATTTCAGGTGGGGCTCTGGAGGCTTCTAAGGCATGCCTGGGCACTCTGATGGGTTCCAGCACTGCCAGTCAAAGGCATCACCATATCCTCTGGCCCTCACATTGAGCTGCTCATTCTAGTTGGCCAAGGATCACTGAGACTAGCAGTTGAATACTGCTTAGAATTCCAATCAATCAATCCTGTTGGAAGACTGTGTACTGCCAGCAAGTATTTTAGCATAGACAGTTTTTCTCTACATCAGCATCTAAAGTCCATGTAGGAGACTAATTTCTTTATGACGGCGGGTTAAGCAGCCCTTGTTGAGAAGAAAACACTCACTATTCAATGGGAGAATCCTTTAGAAGATCCGGACAGAATTCAATCCTCTTCAGAAACAACATCACCCTCATTGAACAACAAACTCCTCAAGGCAGTTAAGTAACCCATAATAGCCAATAACACACTCCTAGAAATCATCCCTGTCTTTTTATTTTAAAAAGTACTTTTTGTTCTAACTGGATGAGAATTCAATGGTTTAAAGGGGGGATGCTGAGGTCACCCTTGGCCTCATATTTTAGGGAGAAGGAAAGAAATAGAATGAAGGGAAAGCAAAGAGATAGATGAGAAGAAAGCGGTAACAGTGGTCAAAGAGTCTCCGATACTTTGTGGAGTTAAGGAACGATGGAGCTAAATATCCAACCCACAAAGTCAACACGAGGCCCAAACTTTAATAACCAGATTTTAAAGATACCTGTCAAAGTGGCAGGCTGGGGAGGGTGGGACAGGAGAGGGAATCTGGAACAGTGGTGGAGAGAGAGGCGTTGACTCCTGGGCAGCATTGGTGATGGAACATTATATGTCAAACACCTAACGACAAATAACTTGGTAATTCACTGTGTTTTAATGAAATACAATTTTGAAAAAATATTAAGAAATAAAAGATTATAAGAATAAAAGATTTCTCAAAGATATGGAGAAATCAGAAACTTAGCTGAGTAATGTAAAATGAAATAGTGTAGGCACGTGGGTCTAGATATATACCCAGTAGAATTAAAAACCTTATGACCATACAAAAACTTACACAGAAATGCACATAGCAGCATTATTCTAAACACCCAACGAGGGGCCTGAGCGATAGTCCAATGGATAGGGTGTTTGCCTTGCATGCAGCCAACCCGGGTTCGATCCTCAGCATCCCATTTGGTCCCCCAAGCAGTACCAGGAGTAAATCCTGAGTACAGCGCCAGGAGTAACCCCTGAGCATTGCTGCTGGGTGTGAACCAAAAAAGCAAAAAATATTAAAAAAAAACACCCAACAAGTAGAAAAAAATTCTGATGTCTATTAACTAATCAATGGATAAATAAAATGTAAAAAAAAGAACTTTGTGTCTTACTTAGACATTAGGTGAAGGCCTGAATTTCGAAAGTGAAAATTTTTTAGCCAAACTCAAGCACCTCCTCTCACTATCCCATTTTCTCTTCAGTAGTGGAAAACTTCGATGATTTCAACTAACTTAACCTTTCATTTTCTTTGAATTCTTTATCTATCACAATGCAAAATTCTAATTACAGGTCTTAATTGGTGAATTCAAACTAGATTTGATTATTTTGAGACCAATTTTAACTTGGCGTTTTCACATAAAATATTCAAAAGTCACATATCTCTACTAAGTTGATTTTCTCAATCTGGGCCAGTAGTCCCAGCCAAGAAATCAAGAGGAGAACAAACCTAAATATTTTGTCGCTACAGTGCATTCCAAAATTACCTACTTGACATGAAATTCCACGGTCCATTCGTACCTATCACATTCCCCAAGGGAAGCACTTCAACTAATATGATCATTTGTTTTAGGTCTGCATCCAAATTAAAAAAAGCATTTAGTTCGCTCTACAAAGTAGCTACTGTTAAACATTCCAAATCCTTACTTAGAACTGGCTATTCATCTCTAAATAGCCATGATAATTAAAAAAACAAAATTACTGAATCAAACACTCTTGCTTGATGTGAAACAGATTCTAGCAAGAGAACAAGTTAAGTCTGTTCCTATAAAAGGCAAACTGCAAGATAGCAACCAAGCAACAACAACAAAAAGTGCCTTTTGTCCTTTTTTTTTTTGCTAGAGATACAGGCCAAATACAGGTCTACCATCAGGTTGTCAGTCTTTGGAGTTGCCTTTCAATTGTCTCCATTGCAATTTCCTGCCATCTCCTTTGGGCTTCAGATTTGGGTGATACTGCAACCACCAGGGCAATCTAGGTGTCCAAGGTGATACAGTCCTCTTGGACTATTTCAGTGCTCCAATGTCTGCTGTACAACCTAATATACTTTTTAAAAATCCATTATGAATTTTTCTTTTTGAATTTATTTTGTATTAAAATGCCTCAATTGACAAAGTTGTTTCAGCTGTTTCCGGCATTTAGTTCCAACACCACCAGTGTGACCTTCCCTCTACCATGTGCTCACTTTCCTCCCAACACCAACCTGCCCCCGAGGCACATAACGCATTTACTTTATACTGCTTGTTCCAACTAAACTTAAAGAAATGGCAGACAGAATGCCCAGAAAATAAATCAGTAAACACTTGTATCACTTGTGTTCCCGTTGTTCATCGATTTGCTCGAGTGGGCACCAGTAACATCTCCATACATCCTGTCACATGCTAGTGTAGCCCAAGGGCACCTGCTTGCTCCAGGAACATAAAGAGCCTCAAACCATTCCTTCAGGTCATGGGAATGAGGTCTATAATTGTTACTGGTATTTGGCATATCAAATATGACACGGGTAGCTTGCCAGGCTCTGCCGTGAGGGTGGGATACTCTTGTGATCGCCTCTCATCTCGTGCATTACTATTAATTATTATCAATATGTGATTATTATGCCTATTTTTATTTACATAAGTTCTCAACTCTGGAATCTAAAATGTAATGCACTAAATTTTGTACTTAGGTCTCATTACGGAAATAATCAAGTCTTACCTGTCATTAATAAAACTTTTCCTGCTATACGCTATCTTGGAGGAGGAGGGTCCCACAGCTGGTGACGTTCAGGAGCTGTTCCTGACTGTGTCCTATGGAGTGACCCTGGCTGTGTTTAAGGATCATTCTGTGATGCCAAGGACTGATGCAGTCACGTGTGAGACAGGTACCTTCTTTCCTGTATCTCTCTCCACTCACACAACCTGACAGACCTTAGTATAGTCCCTCAACCCAAATGTGTGCCTGACACCACTGACTGAAGTCACTTGGCAGAATCCCAATCTCACTTGCATGAAATCCAAGCAAGCCACTCCCTTCACTGGAGCCAGGGGAAACAAAGCAGTCAGTCTTGCACCAGGACTCAACAGTTGTGTGAAAAGTGCTGCTGGGTTGATGGGAATTTTCGTTCAATACAATGTGGAATATACACATCTAGAGTGTGATACCCTGGTGCAGCCTAAGTCCCCACTTTACTGTGGCTTTAAATCACGCCATTCTGTCCGCTCTCCAGAGCACACATTTATGTTCTTTCGTTTTTCAGAGTCATTATCTGAAAGCAATATCCTTTATGAGCACAGACATAATTTTTCTATTATGTAAAGAAGAGAGACGTTCTGTTCAGGGCAACTGATTCCAGTGAACCTGGGGTGTACAGCACCAAGGCTCTGAACAAACATCAAATATGGAAACCCACTGATCTAAACTAGACTCTTCAAAATTGTAAAATTATTCATCATGAGGTAAAAGTCATTTCACGCATATGCAACTCTCTTCCACTGACCTTTGTTGTGAACCCTAATTAATTCAGTGCCCTTGACTACCAGGAAGAGCAGAAGCAGGGAGGAAAAGATTTAATAGGCAAAAAACGAGGAGCCTAAGCTTACAATGAAAGAGTCAATTTACAAATGTCATTAATTTTGGCGTTAAAACAAATATCTGAATAACACAAGTCGAAGACAGAGAAATTTGTCAATGCCAAATAAATGAAGGTTATCAATGACGAGAGAAAAATAAAAATAATGGGAGGATTTATAGCAGAAGGCGAAGACATTCCATTTGTTATGTTGTCAGTTTTAAACCTACCTGGAAATTTCTCAAAATTTAACATATTGTATTGTATGGCATATTAATGTTCAATGTTCATTCAATCTTAATAAATATAGCAGGAAGATATGCTCTCTTATGCTTTACAATATTTCATCATGTATAATTACACCAAATCCATGAGAAAGCTCTCAAATGTTGAATCGCGAAGAGCACATTATTTTCTGCTCAATGTGCAATTTAATCTTCATGTACACCTTTGGGAGTTTTCACATCCTCAATTGTCTTTGTCTAGTTTTCAGTGAATTTTAGTTCCATTCTAGAAGCAGTAACTATAGTAAAATTATTTCATCTGTTTTTGACATTCGAAACAAATATTCTAATGATGCAGAAAAACAATTTTACAAGAAGCTGTTATTCTATCAATTTTCACGACTTTTCTAGGTTTTGTTTCTGACACTTTGCTTCAAGAAGAATAATAAAATTACTTGGCAAAAATGACTTCTTTCCTTTTTTTGCCCCTGTCCCTCTCCACCACCATCTCCATCTCCATCTCCCTGCCGATATCTTTTAAGAGCAATTATAAAAAGAATACATACCCGATTTAATCTTGAATGGGAAATGTAAAATAAAGTGATACCTTCAAAAACTCAAAATTGCTTGCATATCCTCAACAAGATCCCATAAATGATGTAAATTTTTAAAAACTGGTGTTGGTATAGGAATACAGTGCATGGTGAAGACCTACATTTGATGCTCAGGGTCCCAAAATAAAATAGACAATGTAAAGAAACAGTATTTCTATGACACATGGCAAATAGATTACTGATGCTCAAAAGATATCAAATTCTGTCACCGATAAAATAGTAATATTTTCTAGCTAAAATAGTATCAGAAGCCCAATGCCTGTTCCTCAGGATCCCAAACTCAAAGAGACAATGTAAAAGAACAGTACATCTATGACACATAGCAAATAAGCTACTGAGGCGTAAAAGACATCAAATTATGTCACTGACAAAATAATAGCCACGTTTTCTTTTTTGTTAAAATATCATCATTAATTTACCCATATTTTGTAGCCAACACAAGTGTCATTTTCATACAAAGATAATACTGAAATGTCTTTCAGAGCAGAGCTCAGAGGAAGAGCTGGAGAAATTAGATGACTAGATTATTACCCTGACAGCTTCAGGCAAATCACTGTCTTATAATATTAATTTACTCAGTTAGACAGAATTTAGTGACAGGTGCAATTCAAACTTTGCAATAATTTACAGAGAAAAATTAGCATTTTATTGAGAAAGATAGTTTCATTAACCAAGATCAGACTTATACCTTAATTAAGAAAATGAACACTGATCTTATGTTATGCATGGTTACACTAGTATGCCAAATTCAGTATATATAAAAAATTACCTTCATTTATGCTTCCAAGACTTTAAAAAGAATTAACTGTAACTATTATTTTCTTAACTATTATTATTTTCATAAACAAAATAATAATAGTTAATAAATAAATTTTTACTCTATAAACATATTACACCAATGTTTACTAAATATTGAGAAGAATAAGCTAATGATCATTTTTATGGATATTTTAGTTGGAAAGGGAAGATAGAAAACCAAATAAAACACGAAAGTCACATAGTTTTGTGTATATTTAAGTATTTAATTTTATTTTGATAAAAATATCATTGCCTTGATTCCATATGTCTACCTATATAACATTCTTCTCTTGTGTGTATAGTCTTCAGCATTTATGTCTTTACAGTATCATACAATATTTGTATTTCTTCCCAACAGCACATCGTATTACGACAGAGAAAACAAGAGTCATTAGATGAATTCAGTTGTGTGCATAGACAACTTTGTGAAGAAAATGCTGGTTACCTAGGCATTCCCAGTGTCTTCTCTCCTTGGTTTATAATCAGTAAAGAGAAGTTCAACTCTGATAGTAGCTACAGGATCAGCTCAGCTCATCAATATTGTACCAGTCACTCATTACTCAGTATTTCTGCTTTTCCCAGGAATGAAACAATATTTATGTTATTCATTGTTTGTCCTCACATTTTTCAAGTTATCTTGAAACTGACTTTAAATGCTTCTATTTTTTTTATTAGAAAACAGGCGCAAAAGATTATGATACAAATACCAGAAATCACAATGAACTTTTTTTTTAATTTGCTTTTTGGGTCCCACTCTGCGATGCTTGGGTTACTCCTGGCTCAGGGATTACTCCTGCTGGTGCTAGGGGACCATGTGGGATGCTGAGGATCAAATCGAGGTGGGCCATGTGCAAGGCAAACGCCCTACCAGCTGTGCTATCGCTCCGGCCCCTGAACTTTTGAATTATGCATGAATATTGTTTTCCTGTAAGACTGAATCCTGAGGATACGGAGTTTGGGAAGTTCAGCGCAGCACAATCCAATGAACTTCTTACTAATGCATCAGGATAGCTCTACATAGGATTTAATAAAATGTCAGAGACTTCTGGAGAAAGAAATAGTGATGGCACGGACAAGTTTGACATGCATGTCAGGCCTGTAACTTATATTCTGTTTGAGAAACGCCCATTTAAGGGAGGAGCACAGTTCCTCCAGGTATGGCACAGCTGAGCGTCTTTAGATACCTGCTTCCAGTGTGAAGAGAGAAATGCTGCTTCTGATATGCAAATGAGAGGACTTCTTCCAGAAGTTACCTGCTGCTGTACAACTGCAGCAAAATGAAGCCCACGTGCCTTTCGGGTCTGCAAACAGCTGAATTCTCCCTACACGCTGGGGAGGCGGGAGGGCTTGAGCGGGTCTGCACCAACGGCAGTTTCCTGAAAGGAGGCTTTGGAGCAGGGGCCAGGGGAACAGGAGGACTCACCACGTCCCGCCCTCAGCGCTGTTGATTTGTTTCTGCGCCGTCAATCTCCTTCCGTATCCTTTGTCTATTGAAATATCTAGGCACATCTGTGAATAGGCGCTAGGTGCCGAGAGGGATTTAATCATATTGGTCGATGATGACTTTTGTGCCATCTCTGTCTGAGATCTCCGAGAATAACCTGGTTACTTTATTTTATCCCCCTAAATCTTCGCTTTGTCCTTCTGTTGTGTGTCATTTCACAGATATGAGAATCTTAAGATCGTTTTAAGCTCATCAGAAGCTCTTTTAGCAATTGAGATGGGGACAGGTAGTTAACTGAAAAAAACGCATTTTAGGAAGGAATCAAAGAATGATACGTGCTGCTTCAAATATATTTAAATTCACACGTTTGCTTTTGTTCTGCGGTTCGCATGAGGCCTTTGAGCTTTTCTACTCTGACTGGTGGGCCACACTGCCTTTCAAAACCTTACCCACAATGCATCGTTTCATCTTGGAAATCTCCAAAGCAACCTCTGCCAGGAAGCGACAAGTGCTGGTGAAGGGGCTCAAAAGCGACACACTCCTACAAAAAGGTCGGTTCTTAACTGGTCCTTGGGAGGTGATCTCTAAACCCTTAGGCTATCCTGCCTGATTCAAATCTTTGCATACCTGGAATCTTAAAACCATCAAAATAGCTTAAGCCAACAGTGCAACTAGTGAATTAGCCCTTCGCTTCCCTTGCTCTCTCACCAAAGGCCTAGATCATTCTATCAGCTTGACAGTCTGGAGAGCTGGAGATCGTAAGTGGAGCAAGAGTTCAGTGACCCCATGACGGCATCGCTGGACCCCAACAGAAACTCTATACATCTGATTCAAGTGTTCAAGTGTAACTGGCTGGCAAAAATGTCTATATGTCACGTAGCACTTAGAGAATCAGTTGTCTGAACTCCTGAGAAAGGCAAAACTCTACCCATCTCTTTACTAATTCTTATCTAATCCTCTCACTATAACAAACTAAAAGGATAGCATCATTTTTTGTTTTTCACTTTTTGTGAATCCTTCTACTGAACTGTCAGACCCGACAGTATCTTAAAGCAAAACCTGACAGTGAAAACTTAAAGATACAAAACAATCTGATACGGCATGAATCTAGATTATTGTTAAGTCTTTTTTTTATTGAAAATATTGTCCCACAGAAGACTAACTCTAATAGGTCTTTACTTTTGTAACCAAAGTTTACCAAGTTTTAGAAGTATTAATTTTCTTGATTAATGAGTTGTACATCCATTTTCTAAAAAAGAAAGTTCAAAGCCAAAGTGATTTATCTATTGTATAAGAATAGAAAATACTACCCCTCCTGCCAGAACATTGGTGTGTTTAAATAAAAATACCCGTCCTCCAGGGACTCTGTCACAGAATTCTGATAGCAGAAAAGGAATTTAGTGCTAGTATTTCATCATCACAAGAGACAGTGTTCTTTTTTGGACATGTGATGGTATAAAAGTGTGTAACAAAATTCTATAAGTACCTAGAATGTATCAATCAATGGGGTTAGATTGAAGTTAAAAACAAAAAGTATTTTTCGCTCTCACAATGACAAGGATGAGTGGGTTGTACCCTTAAAGGCATTGCAATGATTACAGATTGTGTACTATGAACACACATTCATTTCTGATAAATGGGAAGTCTCTCAGAAGAATCTGTCTCTTGGGATTTGAGAGTCTTCTAGATATAAATGAAAGTGAACTCAATCAAAGCTTTATTGACATTTTGATTTTCTAGTAATACTGCTTTTGGGCTTTTGGACTGTATGTAGTAATATCCACATACAGCTTCTTACACTTAAGTGCCATGATGCTGGGAGAAAATGGTATCGTGCGTGTATACATGTGTGTATGCTTGTAGCCCATAGAAACTATTTTATCAAAAAATTCTGTAAGGCACAAAGTACAAAACAGGACTTCCTGGTGACAGTGGGAGAGACAACGTGGCCAAAGAATGTACAAGGACAGGGCTTATGAGAGACAGAATCCAAAGAATATGCACAGTAGTGGTTTAAACAGAACATCAGAACAGAACACCAGTTCAGCCTCCATGCAGGACAGCAAAGATAAAGGAAACTGTGCTTTTGTGCCTTCTGGGGGCAGCAGGACAGTGGACTATAGAGAATTGTTACCTATAACCTGGAAGGAACAGGTTGACTTAAAAGAGTTTTATGAGACTCACAACTGCCAACTTTGGGAAAAGAACAAAATGCTTGCTCATTTGTGGGAAGTCAAGGGATATATATATATATATATATATATATATATATATATATATATATACATATATACACGATATAGATATATATGTCATGTATATATATACATCATGTGGGGAAACAAACCAGCAAATCTTAATATAATCTACTGTTACAACACGAATAAGTAGAGTGATATTTAAGATATGTCAAGATATCAGCAATGTGAAACATTTAAGGACTCATAAATATACCACATCCATTAATACATTTCCTTACTGGTGGACATTTGACTGCTTCCGGTTTGGAGCAATTGTGAAAAAAAAAGTTCTATAAACTTTAAGAACATTCTTTTAAGATTTAATTTTATGGACAAATACTTTCTTTTTTTCCTTGAATAAAAATAAAGAATAACAGTAATTCTGTTATATCATGGCACAGGGAACTGTTTAGTTTTCTAAAACTGCTAGTTTCTCAGATTAGACTATGGATAATCACGCCTTTAATATATGAGACTTCCCATTGTTCCCCCATTCTCATAACATTTGGTAGTTTGTCTTTTTAATTAAGCCATACTTGTGAGTCAGTAAAGATAGTACGTTTCATCTTGAATATTCCTTTATGTTAGTTAACTAATAATTATGCTAACTCTGTGGATTAACCATTATATAAGATCTCCTCTCAAATCATTTATCTTATTTTGTTGGGTTTTTGTTTTGGGCCCCACTGGGTGATGCTCAGGGGTTATTCCTGGCTCTATGCTCAGGAATTATATGGAGAGGTGCTCAGGGAACCATACAGTATGGGGGAAGGGGGCCGATCCCAGCTTGGCTGCCTAGGAGGACAACACCCACTGCGCTATTGCTCCTGCCCCAGAGTCTACCTTTTCTATTGGTATGTTGAGTATATTGAAATGAAGGAGCAATTATTATGCATTACATACATATTTTCAAATAAATTTTCTAGGCATATTTCCTTCCAAAATAAAATAAAAGAGAACTTAACCCACTCTGAGTCGGAAATGGAGTGAGATTGGGGAAAGCTTCACAGAGAAATTGATGTACAAGCTAACTCAGAAAAAGCAATCACATACTTATCAGGCATGAAAGGACCCACAAGCATTCCAAGAGCACATTGAGAGGCGAGGGGGCACTGCATAGTGAGCACCAGCATTATTTGGAAAGATTAAAGCACAGGACATCTATGGAGATGGAGGAGCTATAATCGCATCAGGAAAAGTATTACTGGTAAGTGCAGATTGGCCCATTCTTCCCATTGAATTCCCAGTAAAATTTTCTTTGGGACCTCTGGGGTTGGCTTATTTGCAAGTGAAGGAGAGGTGGGAAAGGTCAAGGACAGGTTTCCCCTAATATATAGGTTTTCCCTGACTTTGGGTGAACATTGGAAAAGCTGTACAAAATAGGGTATCTTAAAAGGTACTCTGGACCTCCACAGAATGCGGTGCCAAGAAAAACTACATAGACAATCCCTTCACAGGACTCAAGGTATCAATACAAAAAGCCTCACAGAACTTCTGACTGGTTATTTGCAGAGTTAAGAGAATGCCAATATTCTCAGACAAGAGACCAGTCTAAAGAAACTATGTGGCATCAACGCATTCCCCTCCGCGACCACCCCAGACAGAAGGCAGAGTAATTCCACCATCATTAATCCCCAAATGGTTCCATCAGCACAGTATTGAGAAAGAGCTAGAATTGAGGGGAGTGGTAGAAAGGGCATTTGATCACTTAATAATAAAAAGCTAGTCATCTAATTAGGTGTGAGAACATGCCATTCATATTTTATTGCATTTTCCTAAGCATTCATATTCTTTTTGGAAAGTTACCTTTTATATTTAGCCACAGATATTCCAGCTTGAAATGAAGATTCAAAATACATTTAATTAAGCAGATTTTGGTCAAACTATTCCTACATAAGAAAAGATGCTGCATAGTTACTAATCATTTGGAAAAAAAAACTTAGAATTTTTGGCATATTGGCATAAGACTATTTTAAAAAATTAGCCAGAGTGATCAGACAAACCTCAAAAGGTCGCTTTGGGCAGTGCCTGCTAGCGGGATGTTGACACAGGAAATAGATCAAAGAACACATGTGTGACTTTGAACACTTCTAAAATTTAATATATTTTAAACTGCTGCCAAAAAACGTGGATATTTATTTTCTCTGACATTACTCCCTGATTCAGACTTAAGTATGTCTTCCATAATTCTGAAAGGCATTAATAGACAGTGATACATCAAAGTAATGTGGCAGCTTCAGATACAGGCATTCCCATTTCATAAGCCAGAGCAATATTACTTAATAAGCAGAACCTTGCTCCTGCCAATACTATCCTATACTTGTCTGAGACAAGGAAATACAACGTACTCATAAAAGGAACATTTGTATATTTACCATTTTATAGATCCTCCCTGACAGAAGGGAAGAGCAAAAAAGCCAATTGGACTCTGAAAGAAACTTTCATGGAGGGAAAATTTTAGTGAGTAATATTTCAAAGATTGCTCAGGGACTTACAAAATGCTTTATAAACTATAAATATCCTAGTTACTTCCACAGTGAAAACTTAATGGTATTTTTTTTCCATTGGCCACTTTCATTCTGCTGAAATTCTACTACTACCGGCAAGCATTTTCAAGACTGTAAGCAGCCAAGAGTTTTAAAACAATTAAATTTATCATAAAGTTGCCTAGTGCTAGTAACAAAATATTGCACAAAATATACAAATCATAAATCGATATGTTACTTGCTAAACTAGGTCAAACAGTGGTGAACAAAGGACAAGGATATACAAATCCCATGTAATTTATTTCCAATGGATGCAACCAAATTCCTTAGATTAGGGACTAATCAGATATTCTTCCCAACCTCTGGTATCAGGCTAGAAATGAGACTTGACCTGCTTCTAAAACACCAATTCTGTAGTTTCTACAACATGGACGGCCCTTAAAGTTCTATACAATTCTCTTGAATGCTAAAATTTGGGCGTTCAGATGAGGGGCCAGAGCAATAGCACAATGGGTAAGGCTCTTGCCTCAAACACAACTGACCTGGATTTGATCCCTGTCATCCCACAGAGTCTCCTAAACACTATCAGGAGTAATCCCTGGGCATCGCTGGGTGTGGCACTAAAACCTCCCAAAGATTAATAAATAAAATAAATGTTCAAATTATATATATATACACACACACATATATATGATAATATCCCAGTTCTCAACTCACAGAAAGCAAAATTTAAAACAGGTAAAAGATAACAGAGTCGCTAGTTTATGTAAAAAAATGATTCTAGTAACCTTGGCTGCCATCTTGAATAAACAATATATAGTTGTGCCTTTTGTCAAAGTCAAGAACTAAAGTCCAAGCTGAGAATCAGACCAAGAGTCTAGTCGGCCCTCTGTGTGCTGCCCTAACATTCGGGGTTCAGGGCTCGGAATGGAGGCCGACGTAGAGATGAGATCAAAAACAAGGGCCACTGTGAACCTGGAGCACAGGTAAGAGCCTCAGCATGCTATTTCCATTCGATCCAGAAAACAGTGCGTATTTCACTATTCTTACCAGCCATTCTGAATTGTACTGTAGAACGCAGCGTTTCAGATACTAATCACAAGGCATGCTCCCAAACCAACATTCATTCTACATAATAATAGTTGCTTACTCTTGTGTGTTGTATGTAATATTGGAAAACGAAAACTTTTTTTAAAAAAATTGTTTGGGGAAATGCACCCAATGGGGCTCACGGCTTTTCCTTGCTCTACACTCAGGAGTCACTCCTGGTGGGCTCAGGGGACCATGTGGATGCTAGGCATGGAACCAAGGTCTTACCTGCTATATTGTTGCACTGGCCTTAAAATAAAAAACTTTAAAAAAATAATAAATAATTTAAACTAAAAAGAGTCTATTTGTCTCCTTTAACTCAGTTCTCTAGAAATTATAAAAGCACGTCAAAGGGCATTTAAAATTAGAAAGATCATTTTTATTACTTAATTTTAATTGATTTTAAAGTGTTTTGGACGACCTTATAAAACTGCTATAAAACAGCTAAGCTATCAAAGCATAACATTAATCGATAAAAATATTAAGAAAAATGGGCCAGAGCAATAGTACAATGACTAGGGCACTTGCCTTGCATGCAGCTAACCTGAGTTCGGTCCCCAGCATCTCATACGGTCCCCTAAGCCAGCCAAGGTTGATTCCTGAGAGCAAGGCTAGAGCTTATCCCTGAGCACTGCTGGGTGTGGTCCCAAAATGAAAACAAACTGAAAAAAAACATTCCAAATAGAAAATGAAAGCTAAAAATAAAGCGCTGATTGGAATTCAGAAACATCTTAAATAAAACCTATTAAGAACTTCGAGGTTGTGTGAGATGGGAAATGATGTCAGCTTTCCTTTTCTAGGGCAGAGAAGCTGCTAAATATTATCTTATCCAACCATCCTCCCTCTAGAAAACCCTTGAAACAGAAGCCTTGGGCTAGTCCATTGCCTATACACAGGCTCTGTGGAGCAAAGTCCAGAAGGGAGAGAGTCAGAAACAGCAGGAAAGAGAACACCCAGGCCTGTTGGCATCCAATGGCCTTGGCAGGAACAGAAGTTTCCTCACCAGGAAAGACTGATCGGTGCACTGGGGCGAAACAGCCCAAGAGCATGAAGATGCCTGCTGACTGGAGTGAGTCTAGGGGTCCGTGACATGGCGTCACCACCCTCCAGACTATAGGTTATCACCAGCAGGCCCTGCCTGCTTCTCAGGTGGATGCTTAAAAGTTTGTGATTATTGTTTCAGTGTGGGCCCTGAAGGAGGCAGGTGGGTGAATCCACACAGGAGTTCAGGGCTGATTCTCAGTTTGTCTTATTTCTACACCCTCCCCTTCATCTTTAGATGTTGGGGATCCAATGCGGGACCTCCACACTTACACGGAGGCAAGAGATCTGCCTCTGAGTCGCATCTCTGGCCCTGTTCTCTTTCTTGTGGCGCTTGTGAACAGGGGCCCCATTGATCTTCAAAGCTGGACTCTGTGGACTCACTTCTCAGGTAAAGGTCTTATAAGTTGGGGTGCCCCTTAGGACTCCAATCCTTTGTACCTTAGCAGGGACTTTCTGGCTTAAATGACCTTCTAAAGTGTGGGTGATAGAGTTTATGTGGAGACAGTGCCTCAACCTTCCCATCAATAGAGTTTACGTGGAGAGGCGTCTGAACCTTCCCATCAACTCTGATATGGCTTTTCTCCTCTGTCCGATACTCAGGAGTGACTCAGCTAGTTAACAGAGTGATAATATTTCTGGTCAGAATGTGAATTTAGTAGCTTTCAGTCCTGCTTTTTTTTTTTTTTTTTTTTGCTTTTTTGGGTCACACCCGGCTATGCTCAGGAATTACTCCTGGCAGTGTTCAGGGGACCATACGGGATGCCGGGGATCGAACCCAGATCAGCCGCGTGCAAGACAAACGCCCTACCTACTGTACTACTGCTCTGGCCCCAGTCCTGCCGTTTTGAACTAGAAACATTAGCTCTATGGAATGTGAACTGCCTTGTGGTCTACTCTAATTCTTTAAGAAATGTAGTTTGGAGCCAGGAAGATAGTTCAAAGGGCGGGAGTGCACGCCTGACACTCACGACCCTGCACACCGACCTCACTGCACATCTGAGCAGCATGGCAGCTACATCCCAGGACCAGGAGCCCTGGAGCTCTGAGCTCAGCACCACTGGAATTGACCCCTTGGGTCCCCAAACATAACCAGGCAGAACCCTTTTTCAAAACAAGAGTGAGAAAATAAGTAGCTTTTATATCACAAATCTTGATTTGTGATGCAAAATCACTAAATTTATTGATGAACCGAATGCGGCCACACAGTTCATCAATAAATGCAGGACTTTGAGATGACTACAAGAGTATGCTACCTGCACGGCAGAGCCTGGCAAGCTACCCGTGTCGTATTTGATATGCCAGATACCAGTAACAATTATAGACCTCATTCCCATGACCTGATGAAATGGTTCGAGGCTCTTTATGTTCCTGGAGCAAGCAGGTGCCATTGGACTCTACTTGCATGAGACAGGTCATATGGAGATGTTACTGGTGCCCGCTCGAGCAAATCGACGATGAACGGGAAGACAGTGGTCACAAATCTTAAGAATTAGCACTAAGGAGGGAGGGGGAGAGAAAGAGAGGAGAGGGAGAGAGAGAAGGAAAGTGCCTACCACAGAGATGGGGTGGAGGGGTGGCAGGAGGAAACTGGACACAATAGTGGTGGGCAATGACACCCAGTGTTTGATAATTGTATGCCTGAAACCCGACATGAACAGCTTAATTGTGTTTCTCATGGTGATTCAATAATAAAAAAACTTAATAAATAAAAATAATTAGCACTACGAAATAGATTCATGCTACATTTTGGTGTAGTTAATGATCTTTTTGTCGTCCTTTATAACACCAATACAAAGAACTACTCTGTTAAAGAAATTGTATTTCTTGGCTTAAACCCTAACCAAGTTTGTATAGGAAATTTGGAAGTTCCTACTGAAAGCACTCAACTATTTTTTTTTGGAAGAGAAAGTTTGCAGTCTTAAAAGGTGTCATGCATTTCACAATTATTTATTGTTTTCAGCATTCTGAGACCTTCCCTTGAGCCTGAGTCCCAGCCCTTTTGAGTCCACAGGAAACAAATATGAAAAGTAATTTCTGTGCAGTATTTGTTCTCATTTGGTATAAGGTTTCTGTATTAGATACTGCTGTGACACACAAAAGGATCCTGTGCCTCCTGAGAAGGCTTAGGAGGACCACCAGAATTATTCACTGGCCCCCAAGGAGGGATATTTTCCAGATAAGCATGTTATCAGAAGGCGTTCCAGAAAAGAAATGAAAAGTGCATAATCGTGGAGGCAAGAAATATTTATGGTGTATTTAAAGAACGGTACATTGTCTTGCAGATTCTCCTATAAAAATCTTTGCCCTCAATTCAACATTCAAAAAGGAAACAAATTATAATTGCCTGCAGGAGAGATGTAAGATACAAAAGACCAAAACATGGCCATCAGTCAATTCTCAGGAAGATAACTCAGTTTTAATTACATTGTCTACCCCAGTGGTGAAATGAAATGGGTTTGGAAACTGTTCTGAAGACAATATTAAAAAAAATCAGTGCTGCCACAGGAGAAAGATGGCAGAGGCGGAAGAGGCAGGCATGTGTGAGAGAAGGCAGGGGGCAGTGAGGGAGCGGAGAGCCATAGTGGGCGAGGCGGGCGCGTGCTCCCTTAAAGCAAGGAGGCAGGGAACGGTTTGGTCAGTCTCTATGCAAACAGGTATAAAAAGGTGGGACGCACTTGGTGGAGAGGGAAGTCCATGAGGGAAGAAGGAAGGAGGCCAAAACAGAGGTTGGGACTGAGACCAGGACTAGTACCTGGGCCATGCAGGAGGTTCTTCCTTGTTAAGGACAAGGAAGTCTACACATACCATGCAGACCAAACTGCTATCAGGACAGTGTTAGCAAGGAAACCTGACATCTGCCTGTGCCCTTTCTAGACCTGGGGCCTGGTTCTGCAGCTGTTGCCCAACTGATAGAAGAAAAAGTGTTCTTGGTCCATTCTCACACAGCTCCCGTTTTCCTGAGAAACAGGTCTATGCTTGTCTGAGGCCTTGGGTCCACACAGACAGGAGGGGGTCAGGCTATAGAGATCTTGCACACTAGATCTGGAGGCTCCATTGTGTGCTCGGCTTCAGCCCCACAACCCTTTGCTATCCCAAAGCGGAGTGGAACTGCTCACCCGGAGTCCAGTGTTTGGGTGCTGCGTCCAGGATACCTCCCTGTTCACTCGGCTCAGGAGGCCTTGGGATCAAACACTCTGGGACTAAACATATTATACATATTTGTGTGTTCTGAGTTTGTAATGTTTTTGAAAAACGGAATTAGCACTGCAGTAAACACTGCACTTCAGGTCTGCATCATTATCAGGAGACATCAGTACGCACTACAATAAGTTAATTTCTGAAGGATTGATTCTCCCCTTGGCCCCTCTGCCACTTAACCACCCTTCTTTCCTCTTCCCTTCAGGTCTTAGAGTAGTTATCACTTGTATCACTTGTCTTCCTGTTGTTCATCGATTTGCTCTAGCAGGCACCAGTAACATCTCCATAATCCTGTCTCGTGCTAGTTTAGCACAAGGGCATCTGCTCACTTCAGGAACATGAAGAGCCTCAAACCATTCATTCAGGTCATGGGAATGAGGTCCATAATTGTTACTGGGTTTTGGGTAGTTTGCCAGGTTCTGCCAGGTGGAAGGGATACTCTCAATAGTAGGCTCTCAGTTCAATAGAGCCTCACAAGAAACCAGAGGAACCCCCCACACCATGAGGGCCACCATCTTCAACATCTGGACTCCACAGCTCGTCAGAGCCACCCAAAAGAAAAGCTGATCTCAAGTCCTGCTCATCAGAGTCCCACCCTACAGCTACGCCTATTTAAATCCCAGGGCTGAGCTGCAACCGGCTGTCCCTGTACATGGCTGATCATGAGGCATCCGGGAGGGAAGGAGGGTTCTAGCCCTGGCCCACCATCCCAGTAGAGCCTTGCAAGATAGTAGAGAAACCCCCGCACCATGAGGGCAGCCATCTTCAACATCCAGACTCCACAACTCAACAGAGCTCTACCCAAGAGAAAAGCTGATCTGCCCCCCATTGCGTGGCTGCAAAGCGGCCACGTGGTTCATCAGTAAATGAATGAACAAGAGAGTAGTTTGAAATAAATAATTCTATGGGGATATAATAGTGGTGAATTCACTTAATAATACTGTATTGCATACTTGAAAACTTTTTCTGGAGTAAATCTTAAAAATCTCCATCAAATGGCTGGAGAGAGTACAACAGGGAGGGAGCAACCTTGCAGGAATCAGATCTGGGTTATATCCCGGACCTTCCATATGGACTGTAGCACCACCAGGAGTAATTCCTGATCATCAATGGGTGTGGCCCCAAAACAAAAATCCCTCCCCCAAAAAAATGAGTTGGCAATGATAGTGAAAGATGGTAACTAGACTTGCCGTGCTAATCACTCTGCGACATATATAAACAATAATTTGATGGCACATAGAGAACATGCACCTGTATGTAACAGATCATGTCATTAAGAATCACTTGTCACTTGTATCACTTGTCTTCCTGTTGTTCATTGATTTATTTGCTTGAGCATGTACCAGTAACATCTCCTTATATCCTGTCACATGCTAGTGTAACCCAAGGGCATCTGCTTGCTTCAGGAACATAAAGAGCCTCAAACCATTCCTTTAGGTCATGGGAATGAGGTCTATAATTGTTACTGGTTTTTGGCATATCAAATATAACATGGGTAGTTTGCCAGGCTCTGCCGTGCAGGTGGGATACTCTTGTAGTAGCCTCTCATCTCATGCAATAAGAGTAAAGCATCAAAAATCCTATCAATAGTTAGACATTTGTGAGTAAAAAATTTCTATTATAAGCAACTGCTTGGATTTGTCCAGAACTGAGAAATTCCCTAAAACATAACGATTATCTTTCTTCTTCCAGTAGATCTAGGCTGACAAGTGAGTCCTAATTTCTAGTTTCATGCAATTTTAAAAGTCAGATTTTCCATATCTTGCAGAATAGTTCAGTAGGCAGGTAGATGGAAAACAGTTGCCATCTGCATAATAAAAAATGAACATTTATACAATCCACAATCTTTTCATAATTCACTCTCCTGAATATTACTTGGGAGTCTCATTAAACAATGAGTAATTCACTGAGCTCTATTCCGCCGATAGGAAATGCAGTCATCAACAGAACCCTACTGAGTAAGGGCTGGATTCTCACCACCCCTTTAAGACACAATGAGACAACCTGGATTGGTCTATTGATACATGACTCGGTGTGCTGCAAAACACGAAAATACCACCAATGAGCTGGAGCCAACAAGGTGACGCACAGGTGGAGAAGTCATGATCTAGAGTGTCTGGGCCTAAATATAATAGAGGAAAATATCCATGAGATCATTTCTGTTCTTTTGGACTGCAGAAACAGGAAGCACCATATAAAATATGAGAGCAGACTGAGGAAAATACAGACACAGACTGAAAGCCATCCTGAGGGATGGAGGCGATGGTACAGCAGAGAGGGCATTTGCCTTGCATGAGGCCAATCCAAGTACAATCCCCAGCATCCCATATGGTCCCCCGAGCACCGCCAGGAGTAATTCCTGAGTGTAGAGCCAGGGAGTAACCCCTGAGCATCGCCGGGTGGTGGACAACGAAAAGAAAGGCATACTTAACAACAAACACAAACCCCTTTGAATTTCCGCTCCCCATGTTTCACCTCTTCCAGGGTTTGCTCAGCTCCTCTCCCACCTTTCCATCAGCACCCACAGGAGACCTGGCTGCCTTCAGAACTGCCTTCCCTTAAAGAGCCGAGGTTGGGCGCTTACTGTGCTTTTGATTTAGTGTCAATTGAACATTGAAACAATCTTGAAAGCAACCCGGCTCCCCCTGCAGGGAGCTGCTGGAGAATTAGCAAAAGAACCAGAGAAGGAATTGTACATCTCGGCCTCCATCCCACCCCCCAGAGCCCCCTGAGGCCTTTCCCATCATTCGAAAAGCCAATTTAGACTTTTAAAATGGCTCCCAAGACTGACTTTTCTATCCCAGCAAATAGTGAATTTGACCTCTCTGTAAGCCACAGTAAGAAGTCTGAGAGGATATGGGGTGTGAAGTCGGGGTGGGGGCACCACACTTACCTCCAGAGACCAGGATGCCCCCAAAGACCAGAGAGGGGCCTTTGCCCTGGAATCGGGCACTCAGAAAAGCAAGCCCAGAAATGGTTTAGAGGCAAGAGACCGTCTCTTTAGACTGTTTTCACTCCTGATGACAGCCCTCCATTAGCGTAAATCAGACCCTCCTTTTGCAATGGTCCACGCCCCAGGAACCCAGAGAAAGCATCTATTTGAATTCCCCACCCTGGATTTCAAACATCACTTCTTTCCCCTCTTCACGTTAGCTACGGCTGCAGCTGTCACCACATTTTCTCATTTACTAGCAAACTCTAAAAGCCCTGTGAAAAATTCAGAGGGGGAATGACAACCCTTCTCACATCAAGACTGGAATGTGATTTCGAAGCACTGAGGGGTGGGGGTCGGGGTTCAAGTGGACACAAAATGCAACCAGGATAAGGGATTTGTATCCGTGGCTATTTGGTTTCTCTGGAGACACATCATGCAATGGATGCCACCAGGTCCCCATTCACAAACAGGTGCACGGAAAGAAAGTGCCCCTGATTATTAAGACTGTAATATTCATCTTGTCCCTTTGATAAGGTCACACCATGACACACATTCATTAGAATCAAGCAGGAACAGAAAGACCATTGAAGAAAATGTCAGGGCAAGAACCTTGAGTCTCAAATTCATTAATAAGATTGCATTAATGCAGATTTAGAAACCATTAGCATTCTCCATACCTGGAGCGGGTAAGCTTAACCTAGCCATGGTTACTGAGTCATTTGCTGACTTTCTCTTCTGCATTTCCTCTGGCTGGTTCAGAGATCAGCACTTGTATGGCAGATGCTGCTTAACTTCATGCCCTTCACGTATTCGCCATAGATTACAAAGACCCTTTGTTCACACTTCCCTCCCAGGAGCTGCGTGGAGTGCCATAGAAGACACGTAGGAAAAAAACAGAACATCTGAAACAAAAACTTTCAGACTGAGAGAACAAAATAGTGTTTTCCAAAAAGGAAAGAGAGGGGAGAATGAAAGATGTGACCTTTCACTGGTCACATCTTTTCACTGGTCACTTCTTTCACTGGGTAAAGAGCCCAACTGTATGGCAATAAATGGGAAATAGAGTTTTGGGGATGAGCATAATGTAATTTATATAGATATTGACTTATTCCTAAGGCCTGTATGTTAAAAATCAATGTTCCCTCAATCAATGAAAATACTTAAAGATATGAGGGGAAGACGCAGAATAGTAAAGTTCTACTCTTGACCCGCCACCACTCAGCAGTTGGGCAGTTCCTTAGCATTTCTGGACCTCATTACTGTCTGAAAAGACCGGGGAGAATTAGCTGAGTGCGCTTTTCAACTTAAAGGCTATGAAGAATTACCCAGCATTCTCATGACAGGTTGATTCTGAGTCTTCATGTGAACAAAGCAACCTTACAGGCGAGGTGAAATAACTTCTCAGTCCTGCCAAAACTCCTCTTTGGAAGTAGCAGATGGGACCAATCAGACTGAGTCCCCACGTACCTTATCATTACTTTAAATGGGTTTGTAGAAACAACAAACAAAACTTAATGGAAGAGGAATAAATCTATATAAATCTTGGTAGGTAAAAAAATAAAAATACAAAATGGTAATAGGAAATATCCCTTACACCATTTTGATTTACATCCTTCTATTCCCTCTAAGGTATTCTCATATTAAATATATCAAAATATCCTTGGGATCAATTACCTATAACTCTTGAAAATTCTAATTCTAACCATTGTGCAGATAGCCGTATCATTTACTATAAGAGGATAACAACTTGGGAAGGGAATAGAGCGACATACTGTGGGTAGGGAGTCTGCCTTACACATGGATTACTCGGTTTTGATCCCTGGTATTCCATATGGTCCCCCTAGAATGACCCAGAGTAATTCCTGAGAGCAGAGTCAGGTGTAACCCCTGAGCATTGCTGACTGAGAACCAAAAAGACAAAAACAAATAGCTTATCTGAAAAATAGTGCTAGTTGGGGAAATATGAAGAAGCAACCAGTTTATTATTTTAAAGCTATTTTTCACTATTTGAAAGTAATGAAATTAGCTCTTTGTTGAGATAAGAGTGTAAAATAAGTTTGTTTTTACATCTAGAATACATTTTAATACTCTTATTTTTAACTACAAACAATACCCAAGTTAAGTGATTCACGATCGAACAAACAAACTTCCTATTGATCATCTATTTGCTAGAGTGGGCACCAGTAATATCTCCATATGTCCTGTCTCATGCCAGTAGAGCCAGGAGCATCGGCTTTGCTACAGGAACATAAGGAGCCTCAAACCATTATATTAGGTCATGGAAATGACCTAATATAATTGTTACTGGAATTTGGCATATCAAATACAACACGAAGCTTGCCAGGCTTGCCGAGCAGGGAGGCAAACTCTTTTAAACACCTCCAAATAAAGCATTTATTGATGAACTGTGCGGCTAGCGGCCGAGCCGGCTGTGATGGGCTGGTCTGCTGGGTGGAGTTCTGACGAGAGGGAAGTCCAAATGTGGAAAATAAGCGGTGCCCATGGAGTGAGGGGGGGGTGGTCTGGCTTGTTGTGCGGCTCTGCCAAGGTGGTGGGCCAGGGCTAGAACCTGCCATGCCTCCCGACTGCCTCATGAATGGCCGGGCACAGGGAGAGCAAGGAACAGCTCTGCCCCATGTCTGAGAGTCTCTGGACCAGCATACCTGGGCGGATTGAGGAAGAAACTGCTGCGGGGTGGGTGTCGATGATCCGGGCTGTGATGGGCTGGTCTGCTGGGTGGAGTTCTGGGCTGGATTGAGGAAAAAGCTGCTGCAGGGTGGGTGTCGATGATCTGGGCTGTGATGGGCTGGTCTGCTGGGTGGAGTTCTGACAAGAGGGAAGTCCAAATGTGGAAAATGGCGGCGCCCGTGGAGTGAGGGGGTGGTCTGGCTTGTTGTTAGGCTCTGGGCTGGATTGAGGAAGAAACTGCTGCAGGGTGGGTGTCGATGAACCGGGCTGTGATGGGCTGGTCTGCTGGGTGGAGTTCTGACGAGAGGGAAGTCCAAATGTGGAAAATGGCGGTGCCCGTGGAGTGAGGGGGTGGTCTGACTTGTTGTGAGGCTCTGCCGAGGTGGTGGGCCAGGGCTAGAACCTGCCATGCCTCCCGACTGCCTCATGAGCGGCCGGGCACAGGGAGAGCAAGGAACAGCTCTGCCCCATGTCTGAGAATCTGTGGACCAGCATACCTGGGCCAGATTGAGGAAGAAACTGCTCAAAGTGAAGAAATGTGAAGAAGCAACCAGTTTATTATTTTAAAGCTATTTTTCACTATTTGAAAGTAATGAAATTAGCTCTTTGTTGAGATAAGAGTGCAAAATAAGTTTGTTTTTACATCTAGAATACATTTTAATGATCTTATTTTTAACTACAAACAATACCCAAGTTAAGTGATTAGAATTAGAAAATGATCTTGTATACAAAGGACCAACTAATAACCATTGTGGAAATACCAATATCACTATTTCAAGATTGTGCAAAGATATAAAAGTTCTGAAACTGAGGTACAAAATGAACCAGTAAACCAAAGTGTTCCAAATATGGAATTAATTCTCAAAGAGCTTTGCAAATGGAAGCTTATGTTTTGTTTGCCAGAAAACACCAAATGATTATGCCAAAATGAACAGTTATTTTGTTTCCCTAAATATAAATTTTTAAAAATTAGTACACTGCAATAAATTTTAATAATGCTGAAAGTATGTTTTCCATGCAAAATATCTGAGTATCGTAATTCTTAATGTGTTTCTTAAGCAAAGGATCAAGTATAATGTGGCTGTCACTTTCTTCATGCAATTATCTGTAAATTAGTAGTTTTTTTTTTAAATACTATGTACAAGTCTATGATTGGAAATAATTGGTTGAAGGAAAAATAAGATGTTATATCATGTCAGCAGTGTGCCTCAGAGGTGGGAATCTATCCAATGCATATGATTTAATAAACCATGCAACAGAATTTCAATCAGTTACATAATGCTCATGAATTCAGCTACAGTGCCCTTTCCAGCAGGGTACTAAACTATCCACCCCTACCATCAATCAACCACATCACAATCTTCATTATCAGGCTTGGGTCTCAGTGGACACATCTAGGTCATTCACACAAATGAAAGCCAGGCTTCTTGTCTGAATGTTGGGTCACAATGAATGGGATAGAGCAGAAAAAAAAAAGTTAGACAATAATCATTCAGGTAAAAAGTCAAGTCTCAGAAAATCAAGTTGAAATTATGAGAATCAAATATATGCCTTAGATCAAGTAGGACAATTCTGATTGTCAATGAGTCCTCAAAATGGAATAGACCAGATGGACATCTTGACTTTGAGTCGAGAAAAGTAGTGCAGCAACAAAGAAGGCAGGCACTGGTGTCACGAATGAACTGACCCGTGTTCTGATCCTCTCTGCCCTGACTCTGTTCTCAGATGAGACAGTGTCCTTGAGCCAACCAACATCTACTACGATCAGAGGAGATCAGAAACCACACAGGAAGGCTTCTGCGAGCTACTCATTCAACAGCCTGCCCGACTGAGAAACTGAGTCCAACAGCTAGAGGCCACTAGGAAACAAGGCTACCCCACCCCCACCGCAAAGCACAAAAACTAGACAAAATACATAGCCACACTGGTACAAGGCAATCACTGCCCCAATGCCCAGCTGGCACAAACACCCTTTTCCCCACAGCACCCTATCATCTGCCAACTACACAAACTACACCAATCCATGTCTATCCAATTTTGCTGTACTTCACGACCTTACTTCACGACTTACTTCACGATCCCAACAATGCCCCTGACTTCACAACCCACTCAGTCTACACAGCCTTACCCAGGTATTTGCAGTGCCCCCCCTCCTATTAGCCATGACTGAAATAGCTCTGTGACTCTCAGGCACCAAATTCTTTGACAGCCAGTCTATGGAGGGGACCTGCGGAGGGGGCAAATTAGATAGCACCAAGGATACTCAAGGAAAAGTTGGTTTAGAGTTTCCTCTTGTGTTGTAAAATTACTTCCTCTATTACTTCCCTTTGCATGTTTTATTTGTTTTTATAAAAGCGCTTTACACCAGCAAGGAAGTCGATCAAACCTCAGTGTGTGGCCCCAACACATCCTTTGTATGCATTTATTCTTAGCCTGGAAGTCAGAGAGCCTGTAACACAACAGGGGAGCTGGCAAGCTTTCTTCTTTTTACTTAAAAAATAAGGCAGTCACAGTTTATTATCCCTATGACAAATTGAAAAAAAAAACCCTTTTGGAATCATTTCTTCCTTGGTCTGTGTTGGAATCATATCTTCAGAGACAGACATGGGGCAGAGCTGCTACTGGCTCTCACTGTGCCCAGCCACTCATGAGCACCCCTCCACTCATGAGTGGAGGGATGGCAGTTTCTAGCCCTGGCCCGCCACCACAGCAGAGACTCACAATAAGCCAGACGACCCCCCCACTCCATGAGGGCCTCTATTTCTCCATCCGACTTCCCCCTCGTCAGAACTCCACCCAGCAGACCAGCCTATCACAGCCCGGCTCATCGAGATCCACCCTGCTGCAGTCTTTTTTTAATCCGGCCCAGGTATGCTGATCCAGAGACAGACATGGGGCAGAGCTGCTACTGGCTCTCATTGTGCCCAGCCGCTCATGAGGCACCCGGGAGGGATGGCAGGTTCTAGCCCTGGTCCACCACCCCAGCAGAGCCTCACAACAAACCAGACGACCCCCCCACTCCATGAAGGCCTCCATTTTCCACATCTGGACTTCCCCCTCGACAGAACTCCACCCAGCAGACCAGCCTATCACAGCCTGGCTCATGCGGCCGCTTGCGGCCGTGCGGTTCATCAATAAATAAATGCTGGATTTTTAGATGACTACAAGAGTATGCTACCCTCATGGCAGAGCCTGGCAAGCTACCAGTGTCGTATTTGATATGCCAAATACCAGTAGCAATTATAGACCTCATTCCCATGACATGATGGAATGGTTTGAGGCTCTTTATGTTCCTGGAGCAAGCAGGTGCCCTTGGACTCTACTTGCATGAGACAGGTCATATGGAGATGTTACTGGTGCCCGCTTGAGCAAATAGATGATGAACGGGAAGACAGTGATACAGTGACAGTGAATCATATCTTACACACATGGTGTAGAGGTCAGTTATAAGCAGCCTAAATAATTTTATTAAATTATCTCTTGCACAATGCTTCATAATCTCCAGGGCAAAGGAGGCATTTAAATGACACTTCTAATACAGGGACATATTCGGGTATGAACAAAGGGGAAGCAACCCCTGTCTCACTCTCCCAGAGGGAGACTTGGTCTTTGCTCAAGTCACACAAAGGCCATCAACTTCACTACTAGGAAAAAACTGCTGCCTAAAACTATGAGGTTACTATTAATAAAAGTTTGGCATCAGCTTTGAAAGTGAAGGATATACATAAGGATCTAAATCAAATAATAACAAAGCCAATCCACTAAGTTGACTGTCTCTGGCAATAACCTTTACTGACAAGATAATTATTTGGTGCCTCTTCTTTTTCCAATCAGTCCAATTCAATCAGACACATTTCAGTAAATCTGTCAATAACCCTTAACTGAGGCTCTCCCTGTGCCTAGCAGCTCACGAGGCACCCGGGAGGAATGGCAGGTTCTAGCCCTGGCCCGCCACCCCAGCAGAGCCTCACAACAAGCCAGATGACCCCCCACTCCATGAGGGCCTCTATTTTCCACATCCGGACTTCCCTCATTAGAACTCCACCCAGCAGACCAGCCTATCATGGCCGCGGTTCATCAATAAATGCTGGATTTTGAGATGACTACAAGAGTATGCTACCCGCACGGCAGAGCCTGGCAAGCTACCTGTATCCTATTTGGTATGCCAAATACCAGTAACTATTATAGACCTCATTCCCATGACCTGATGGAATGGTTTGAGGCTCTTTATGTTCCTGGAGCAAGCAGGTGCCCTTGGGCTCTACTTGCATGAGACAGGTCATATGGAGATGTTACTGGTGCCCACTCAAGCAAATCGATGATGAATGGGAAGACAGTGATACAGTAATACAGTGAAACCCTTAACTGAAAAAAAGAAAAGATTTGTAAAATGTTCTTAAGGGAACTTTCTATATGATCAAAAGACAAGTGCTTATTTTTGTAATTACTTTTTATTGAATCACCATGGGATAGATCATTACAAAGCTGTTCATGATTGGGCTTCAGTCATACAGAATTCCAGCACCGATCCTTCCAACAGTGCACATTTCTCAGCACCAATATCCCGTTCCCTCCCTCACATACATCCACAACCTGCTTCTATAGCAGTCACTTTTCTCTCTCTGTCTCTTTCTCTCTCTGTCTCTTTCTCTCCTTTTGCACATTGTGATTTGCAATACTGGCATGTTTATCCCTTTACCTACTTTCAATACTCAGTTTTAATCTAGCATTACTATGTCCAAAGAGTACATCTTTTAAATTTTATAAGAAGTTAACAAAGAGAGATGTGCAGAGCAGCCATTCTATATCTGTCCTTTTCCTAATTTCTGACCTTAAATATATAGATATTGTTCAAGATGTTGATTTTATTTTCTTTTACTCAGTGATCTGGATTGTTTGCTAGTTTACTTTTAATTCTCCAAGGGATTGCAGTACTATTTTCCCTAATTTTGTAACTGTTTAATTTCCCACCAACAGTGTAAATTATCTCTTGCCTTTTGATAATAGCTATTCTAAGAGGTGTGAGGGGATACCTCATTGTGGCTTTGATTTGCACTTGCCTAATGATTAATGATGTTGAGCATCTTCTCATGCACCTGTTGGCCATTTGTATGTTTTTATGGATAAATCTGTTCAAGCCCTTGCCCACTTTAGAAGTTATTCATGTATGTGGGTTATTTAACTATATTTTTTAATTTATTTTTAAAAATTTATTATACCACAGTGAAACATACAATTACTGAGCAAAGAGCAGGATGGATCAGGACAGAGAGAAAAAACATGACAACACTGGATCATCCTGGACATTTGTGGTAAAGAAGGCGCAGTGGTTCGTATTTCCAAACTAGCAACATTAACTTAAAACATATTATTTAAGCCACTATATAAAGGGTCAAGAAAAAAATCAAAATGTCCTTTGACGGGATAATTAAATGGCAGAGAGGGGGAGGGGGAGAGGAGGGAGAGAGAGAGAGAGAGAGAGAGAGAGAGAGAGAGAGAACACAATAGAATATTTTCAATCATACAAAGGAAGGAAGTTGCTACCATTTGCCTTATGAGTCTGGAGAATATTTTGCTAAGTGAAACAATCCTGGAATGACAATTCATTACAGTATCACTTAAATGGAATTTTAAAAAGTGTTTTAACGGAAACATAAAGTAGAATGTTGGGTTTCTGGGGCTTGCAGGGGTTATAAAATAGGAAGATGTAGTTTTGTCAAAGGTACAAACTTTCAGTTATGACCAGGAATTAGCTGAGTGTTAGAGTGTGTGTATTTGCATGCATGAGGCACTGAATGAATCTTCAGGCCCACCAAAGAAAAATAAAGCTTCCAGCTATAAGCAGAAGTTCTTACTACCAGATGTCCAGCAGGGTGACTGACTCATTAATATAGCTAATTAAAAACTAAAGATTTGAAAGATGATGAAAGCCGATATTAAGCCATTAACACACACACGTGACCCATTTGAGATGATGAAATGTGTTAATCTTCATCAGAGTCATCATTCCACAATGGTCGAGTACATACAATAACCACAAAGCACACTTTAAAGTATCTGTCTTCACTGTCTTCCCGTTCATCGTCGATTTGCTCGAGCAGGCACCAGTAACATCTCCATATGACCTGTCTCATGCTAGTAGAGCCCAAGGGCACCTGCTTGCTCCAGGAACATAAAGAGCCTCAAACCATTCCATCAGGTCATGGGAATGAGGTCTATAATTGTTACTGATATCTGGCATATCAAATACGGCACGGGTAGCTTGGCAGGCTCTGCCATGCAGGTAGCATACTCTTGTAGTCATCTCTAAATGCAGCATTTATTGATGAACCGCGTGGCAGTAAGCGGCCTCACGAGCCAGGCTGTGATAGGCTGGTCTGCTGGGTGGAGTTCTGTCGAGGGGAAGTCCAGATGTGGAAAATGGAGGTCCTCATGGAGTGGGGGGGTCATCTGGCTTGTTGTGAGGCTCTGCTGGGGTGGTGGGCCAGGGCTAGAACCTGCTATCCCTCCTGGGCACCTCATGAGCGGCTGGGCACAGTGAGAGCCAGTAGCAGCTCTGCCCCATTTCTGCCCCATGTTATTTAACTATATTTTTAATTTATTTTTAAAAATGTATTCTACCACAGTGAAACATATAATTACTGAGCAAAGGGTAGGATGGATCGGGACAGAGAGAAAAAACATGGCAACACTGGATCATCCTGGGCACTTGTGGACAGACTTTATAGTATATATAATGAGGAGCTGGAGAGACAGCAGAGGTGAAGACTCAATAATAATGGCTAATATCTGCAATAATAATGGCTAATATCCCATTCTCTCCCGAAAAGCAGCCAGAGACCCAGTAAAGGAATCACAGACTGTCTTCTTCCTGATCAAAGCCATTCATAGTCTGTCACTTCCTTCCCTGTCACCTAAAATGAGTCTTCTTAGAGTCTTCCAGACCTCATGCTAGTTCAGTGCATTGTTAGACTGCCATGACTAGGTCCCCTGACCCCCTCTCCCACTTAACTTCCCTCTACAAAGTTACTCTAAAATGTCATACACTTTTAAAAGTTGTTTACCCTTTTTATCCTCTTACCATTATTTGCTGGACAAGGCTCTCTCGCTGTTTTTTTTTCTCTTTTTTTTTTAAATTTTTTATTATACCACCGTGAAACATACAATTACAAAGGTGTTCATAATTGGTTCTTGGTAATACAGTATACCAGCACCCATCCCTCCACCAGTGCCCCATTTCCACCACCAATGTACCCCACCCCCTCCCGCCCACCCCAAGTCTGCCTCAGTAGCAGGTACCCCAGTTTTCTCTCTTTCTCTCTCTGTCTCTCTCTCTGTCTCTGCATCTCTCTCCCTCTTATTTTACACATTGTGGCTAGCCCTGCAGGTATTTAGAGTTTATCACTTAAGTCTCTTTGTGTATATTCAATGGTGAGTTTTAATCTGCCATTACCATTTCCCACATTTAGTAAAACACTGGTATCTATTTATGTCTTATTAATAAATGCAGTCATTCTATATCTGTCCTTTTCCTTCTGACTAATTTCACTCAGCATGATAGTCTCCATGTCCATCCATTTGCAGGTAAATTTCATAATTTCATCTTTTCTGACAGCCGCATAGTATTCCATAGTGTCAACATCAGACATGAATCTATAAGGTACATCGAAGAAAACATAGGAGAAACGCTCTACGACATCGAAACGAAAAGTATCTTTAAAGATGACGCACCACTGACCAAGCAAATAGAAGCAAAGATAAACAAATGGGATTATATAAAACTAAAAAGCTTCTGCACCTCAAAAGAAACGGTGACCAAGATACAAAGACAATCCACAGAGTGGGAAAGGATATTCACCCAATACCCATCTGACAAGGGGTTAATATCCAGGATATATCAGGCACTGGTAGCACTCCACAAGAAAAAAACAGCCAACCCCGTCAAAAAATGGGGAGAAGAAATGAACAGAAGCTTCCAAAAAAAGAAGAGTCGAGATGGCCAAAAGGCATATGAAAAGTGTTCTTCATCTTTAATCATCAGGGAGATGCAAATCAAAACAACAATGAGGTACCATCTCACACCACAGAGACTGGCACACATCCACAACAGCAAGAACAACCCGTGCTGGCGTGGATGTGGGGAAAAAAGGACTCTGATCCACTGTTGGTGGGAGTGCCAACTGATCCAGCCCTTTTGGAAAACAATATGGGCATTCCTCCGAAAACTAGATATTGAGCTCCCATTTGATCCAGCAATAGCACTCCTGGGAATATACCCGAGACCGAAAAACACATAGCAGAAACACTATCTGTACTTCTTTATTCATCTCTGCGCTATTCACTATAGCTAGAATCTGGAAACAACCTAAATGCCCGAGAACAGAGGACTGGCTAAAGAAACTGTGGTTCATCTCGCTGTTTTATAGGCAACTCTTTCCCTAACATCAGAAACAGGGGCCAATCCCCATGACTCGACCACACTCCTTTCTGATCTGCATCAACCACACTTCCTTTGTACAGGGACACTTCAAGAGTACACGTGGTCATGCAGTTTCCACTTTCTCCAGTGTAGTATGACATTGAGGACTTTTAACCATTGAGTAAAAACAAAAGAAACCAATATGATAGAAAGCGTATCTTAAGTTCATAACCATGGGACTTCATCATATGCTAGCAGGGAACCTACAGGGCCTTGGTGCTACTGAGAGGTCCAGAAACCTGCGCATGTACTGGGTCTAAAGAAAACACAAACCACCTAGACCGCTGCCCTTAGGTTCACTTCAAAACCTCCATTATACTACTTATGAACATTTCCACTTGGGAAGGGAATTTTTTGTTTCCTTCCTTTATGTGCTGACAATAAGTGGAATAAGAGATATTTTTAAGTATTTTCACATAAATTCTAATCAGATCACAAGTTTTTAAAGATTCACTACTCTATCATTTTATTGATTGGTTCATTTGGTTTAGGGGCTATACCCAGCAGTGCTTACTCTTGGCTCTGTGCTCAGGGATCACTCCTGGAGAGGAACCCAATAGGATCAGATGCATGTGCAAGGCGGAGCCCCTACCCACTGTACTTTTAGTCCCTTTGACATTTTCAAGTATACTTGATCCTCTGAAACTAATAGCCCAATAATACTTTTATATATAGAAAAGAAACTAACTTAATCTCTCCACTCTACTAAGTTATCCCCATTTAATTTTTCACAGAGTCATGCCATTTTATTAAGGCATTGCTATTATCTCTACCATAATGATTTACAAATGGAAGCAAAAGATATTAGGAGTTTTGTTCAAGGTCCACCAAGTATAGGGCATAGGAATTATGATTTGACTTTTGAGTCTAAGAACTGAAAAATATATATTGGGATTCACTTGTATCACTTGTCTTCCTGTTGCTCATTGATTTGCTCGAGCGGGCACCAGTAACATCTCCATATGTCCTGTCACATGCTAGTGTAGCCCAAGGGCAACTGCTCGTTCCAGGAACATGAAGAACCTCAAACCATTCCTTCAGGTCATAGGAATGAGGTCTACAATTGTTACCTGGTTTTTGGCATATCAAATATGACATGGGTAGCTTGCCAGGCTCTGCCATTCAAGAGTGCCATGCAATAATATTGGGGTTATTTATAGAATAGAGGCAGTACCTTGAGAAATAGCATTGATTGTGGGGAGGAGGGGTAAGTCCCTAAAGAATCCAAGCTGACTTCCAGATTTTTTGGACAACCAAATGAAAGATGGAAAAAATGGTTAGAGTGCAACTGAGATCAATTTTGGACATGAGTTTGAGATAACTGGTTGTGTTTTTAAATAATTTTTTAGCTTGGCACTGTATCCTTGGCTGAAAACCTAGTACAGAGACTTAAGAGTGTGCAACTAAGTAAAAATAATACCAGACAGAAAGTCCAGTACCTTATGATTTCACTAGTATGTATGAGAGAGAGAGAAACAATGCAAAGATCCAGGGAACTTGCTAAGGTGGCAGAGCATATGTTGAACACACGTCAGACACTGCAGGCAATCCCAGAACTATAGGACCCCTGAGTACCACTACCAGAGAGGAAAAAGGAAATGAATGACATAAATAAAAATTAAGAACAGAACAGTAGTTACCGAAAAGGAAGGGGAAGACTGGACGGCGGTGAATCAGATAAACAGGTGTCAGTTTTATAGTGACATGTAGAAACTAGAATTGTAGTGCTGAAAACAATGCATCATATACAGATGCTGGTTTCAAAGTGTGTACATATGAAACCTATACTTGTGTCATAAAACAATAATAAAAAATAAGTAACAGAAGTAAATGAAATCGCCCAGAAAGAGTTCATTGTATTCAGCAAATACAAAATAACGAGTAACCTTAAGGGAGGAAAAATAGAGTTTTACTGGAACTAGAAAATAAAATATTGGTATAGGTCAAAGAGGAAATTGTCAGTGAGGAACTGCCAACAAATGATGGTGATAATATACTCTTCTGAAAAATGTTTTTTTTTAATGAAGGGGAAGGAAGTGATTGAACACCACCCAGATAGTCATAGCTGTTATTAAAAATTTCTCTAGTTATTTGTCGTTCTTTGACACCTAAAATTTACCCTCTCAGAAATGAATCCTTGAAGGTCTCATGTTTCAGGAAAGAACTTACCCGGATGCCTGTCCTTCCTTCACTTCCGGCCCAGCACGTACTACGGCAGCTCCCACTGGGAAACACTCCACACTCTCAGGTGCTTAGGATCTGGCTCCTCTAAGGACGTTGACCTCCATGAACGGTGCCAATGCTCATGGTGCTACCTTCTCTGCTAATCTCTGTGTGCAAAACAACCCCTCTTGGGGATCTGTGTTTTAGTCAAAAGCAGCATTTCACTGTGTTTACTTGACCAAGACTTCATTACTACTGCATGCGATGAGGACTGGGATAAAAATACACTAAAATGTAAACGGTTTCATGGTCCACTAATTTTCGGAAATGCTGGGTTAAACAAAGTTAAACCGGTTCTGCGACAGCAGGATTTTCAGAGGCGAATATTCTAATGTGCATCATAAAACTACAGGAGGGAGAAATAAAAATTCAGCGTTTTTCCAAAATTACCTGGCTACAGAACTTATTTAAAGTGTCATTCTGTGGGTCAGAAATGCAGGAGCCGTCTTTGCCAGGAACAATGCTAGTGACAGCTGTTTAAATGTCACATACTGATTAGCTATCAAACCAGCATCGTCTTCCTTACACCAGGTCCACCTCATAAAGCAGTCTCATGCGCCCCTTCTCCCTTCCTCACCCGCTCTCCTCCACAGTGACATTAATTCTGGCACCACCGCTGGAAAGGGACCTTTGCTTGAAAGTGACAGTGCTTGCTGTCCCTTCTGCTCAGCTCAATGCTATGGACTTCATATTAAAAACTGGGTTCAGGCTTGGTAAGTGCTTTTTATTCCACAGCCCTGGGACTACAAATGAGATAGAGCCAATGAATAAACTTGTTGATCGTTGATAAAACTTCCCTGCTTCAATTTGCTTTGCTTTTTCCCTAGCTTGCAAGCTCTCAGTTGTTATCAGGAAAATCAATAAACAAGCTTTCAAAGAAACTAAGAGCTGAGGAAAATAAAGACTTTTACTTTGAAGATCTCTCTCTCTCCTCTCTCTCCTCTCTCTTTCTCTCTTCTCTTTCCTCTCTTCTTTCTTTCTTTCTCTCTCTCTTTCTCCCCTCTCTCTCTCTCTCTAGTACCCACCCCCATCCACCCCTCCACCCCTCCCCAAACCTCTACAACCAGAATCCACTTTCAAGTCAACAGAGGCCCTTAGTGATGAGGAGAGGCCAGTGCTGGGAGAGCAGAGCCCTCAAGCTTTTGAGAAGGATAGCTCTGATTACTAGAATCACTTCTGCAAATTGAATTGTTCTGAAAGTCAGGCTGCATTAAAGGAACTTAAACAGCCACAAAAATTAACCACTGTCCACATGTCCAAATTGTAGGAAGCAGGATCGCCAAGGCTACAAAAAAAGGACTTCTAGCAAATACATATGAACGTAACTAAAATATACCCCTGTTAACATGTTAACAGAGCAGAGTTTCTCAAAACTTTTGTCTCAAAATAGAGATTAAGTCCTTCAGAATTCTGCTCCTGGAACAACAGAGATTTTTGTCATTTACTGGTGTTTAAGAAGCAGTTTTGACCACATGTGTGAGGTACAAGTCATAGTAGCAGTATTTCAAAGGACAAATAAAGGTGACAGAAATGTTCAGTAATTTCCCATTATTCAGTATGCCAGTCATTGGTTACATGTAAAGACACTCAGTGCTGGGGTTGGAGAGAGGGCTCAGTCATAGCTAAGGGTGAACCTCCCATGAATTGATTTTCCCCCATAAAAACATATTTTATTAAAACATTCAAGAAAAATACCATAATTATGGAAACTAAAGAACTATACTGCAGAGGGCGTGTGACCCCTGTGCCAGCCACAGACCTATCCAGCCCCAGGGAAAAGGCCCAGAACTTTCATGAACAGGACCGAGGCACACAGAGCCCCAGACCTGCCCCTGGACCTCTTCCTCCCAGCTCCCACAAACATCTCCCATCCTCCTACCAGGTGTGTGTGACCCCTGTACCGCCTGTAGAACCACCCTGCATCCCAAAATTCAAAACCACATAGACGCACTAGCGTCTGCACAAACTACTATTTATCTTTCTTGAGGTACCAGTGAGCATTCGTCTCTACATTACTTGCCACCCACCCCAAGCTCTGCAAACAACCCAGTCACCTACTAACTGTACTATCTAGCCACCCAGGAACACACATTCGCAACCTAAAATAGTCGTAAAGATAAAGCAACAAAGAATTTCATCAAGCTCAGTGAGTGAAGTCACTAGCCCAGATGAGCCAAGCAATAATGATGAGCGATATAACCTCTCTGATAAGGAATTTTGGAAGGAACTGTTAAGGATGCATAAGGAACTCAATGAAGCAATGCAATACAAAATACAATAAAATACAAGAGGACATGAGAGCAGAAATGAGGAAAATACAGACCAAAATACAAGCAGAAATGACAGATATTAAAAAATGTGGTAAATGAAATGAAAAACACACTGGAAGGCCTCCATAGCAGAGTAGCAACTGCTGAAGAAAGAATTAGTGATCTCCAAAATGATGTCCAAAGATTCTTTAGACAACAGCAGAAGATGGAAAAAGACTCATTTTAATGAAGAGACTAAAAGAGATAATCGGGATGAAGCCAAAAGGAACAACATACAGATCATTAGAGTCCCAGAAGGGCAAAAGAAAACCCTGATGAAGAAGAAAACTGTCAAAGCCAGCATTGCTGAGAAGTTCCCAGAACTAAAGAACACTTGCTCCGAGATTCAGGAGGCCCATAGGGTACCAGCTAAAAGAAACCCCAATAACAATACTCCAAGACATATCCTAGTTAGAATGATAAAAACTATAGAGATAGAATACTGAAAGCAGCAAGATCAAAAAGGAAATCACATACAAAAGAGCATCCCTAAGATTTACAGCAGATTTCTCCACTGAAACACTCCTAGCCTGAAAACAATGGTGGGATATTGTGAAAAGGCTCAATGAACTGAAGGCCTCACCAAGAATTCTTTACCTGGCTAAACTCACATTCAGATATGAAGGAAAGATACACAACTTCATGGATAAGCAACAACTCAGGAACTTTATAGACTCAAAACCAACTTTAAAAGAAGAACTAAACGGTCTACTGTAAAATAAGACAACCCCAAAGTACAAGTTTAAACAGAAATATGGCCCAAAATCCCATGACAATAATCTCTCTCAATGTCAATGGAATAAATGCACCAAATAAGAGACATAGAGTGGCAAAATGGATTAAAAAACTAAATCCAACATTCTGCTGCCTACAAAAATAATCTGAATAATCAGAGCAAACACAAACTCAAAGTCAAAGGCTGGAAGACAATTCTCCATGCAAACAACTCCTCCAAAAAGGCTGGTGTATCCATACTAGTATCTAACAATATAGAGTTCAGGATGAAAAAGGTTAGAAGAGACAATGAAGGCCATTTCTTAATAATTAAGGGATATTTATATCAGGAAAAAGTTACATTAAAAAACATGTATGCACCCAGGCGTCTCGGAGGCGGGGCCTGGCTCGCGCCGGGCCTCCGCTGACTATGGAACCCCGAGGAGGGCAGATGGGCTTTGGGAGTGGGCCCGTCGCCTCCGGGGGTCCCGGAAGCAGCCGGATGGGACTCGTCCATCACACTAGCCACCATTTTCGTTGTCCGGACGGCTGGGAAAATGTCCCACGACCAGAGGACCAGCAAAACCAGCTCGAGCCCAGGTAGGCGGCTCCAAGAGGCGGGAAGCACTGGGAAGTCGTCAGGCGGAGGCGTGGTCACCCCTTCCCCCTCCATCGTGATGAGCCCGGTTTCCCGCCCAGGAGCTGCTGGCGGGCCGGCATCCAGAGTCTTGCAGACGGCTCGGGGAGGCGGGAGCCTGGCTCGCGCCGGGCCTCAGCTGACTATGGAACCCCGAGGAGGGCAGATGGGGCTTTGGGAGTGGGCCCGTCGCCTCCGGGGGGTCCCGGAAGCAGCCGGATGGGACTCATCCATCACACTAGCCACCATTTTCGTTGTCCGGACGCTGGGAAAATGTCCCACGACCAGAGGACCAGCAAAACCAGTTCGAGGCCCAGGTCGCGCGGCGCAGGGCCACTAGGAGTGGTGAAACAATGATGTTTTTTGGTACACTGCATTCCGTGAACAGCAGGAGGGTTTGCTGAGAGGGAGATATACAGAGGAAGGAGATGACATATAGAGCCCGCCCGGGTGGTTGGGATTCGGGAGGGGGAGGGGAGACAGGGCGTTGGTGATGGGAGATGGGTTCGGGTGGAGGGTGCATGTTGGAACCCTGTGGAGCCAGGACTCCACATGAGCATCCTTCAATTAAAAAAAAAAGGAGAAATGGTGGAATAAATAAATAAATAAATAAATAAATAAATATCTGCAGGGCTAGCCACAATGTGTAAAAGAAGAGGGAGAGAGAGATGCAGAGATAGAGAGAAAAAAGAAAGCAGGGCTACCTGCTATTAAGGCAACCTGGGGGTGAGTGGGGAGGGTAGGGTACATTGGTGGTGGAAATGGGGTACTGGTGGAGGGATGGGTGCTGGAATACTGTATTACCAAGAACCAATTGCACCTTTGTAATTGTATGTCTCATGGTGGTATAATAAAGAATTAAAAAAAAATAAAAAAAAAATAAAAAACATGTATGCACCCAAAGAAGGGCCAGCAAAATACTTAAAACAACTTCTAATAAAATAATGTCGTCTCAAATAAGACATTAACAGTAACACAATAATAGTTGAAGATTTCAACACTGCTTTATCTTCCATGGATAGACAAAACTGAAACTCACCAAGGAAATACTGGCCCTGAAGGAAGAAATGGAAGAAAGAGAGCTGGTTGATATATATACAGGGCTTTTCATCCCAATAAAAGCTGAATACTTTTTCTCCAGTGCACATGGAACATTCTTCAAGATAGACCACATGCTGATCCACAAAGCATATCTCAATAAAATAAAAAAACAGAAATAAGCGTCAACTATCTTTTCAGACCATGATGCACTGAAAATGGAAGTTAACCATACACAGAAACAGGGAGTCAAACCAATAACCTGGAAACTGAACAGCTCACTGCTGAACAAAGAATGGGTCATAAAAGAAATCAAACAGGAAAACCAGAGATTCCTGGAAACAAATGAAAATTAAGACACCGACTATCAGAACTTGTGGGACACAGTGAAAGCAGTGTTGTAAGGAAAGTTCATAGCTCTGCAAGCATTCATCAGGAAAGAAGAAAGGGCCCACATAAATAACCTGACTTCACAGCTCAAAATATTAGAAAAATACCAACAAAAGGAGCCCAACACAGGCAGAAAAAAGGAAATAATAAAACTTAAAGTCTCTTAATCTCTTTTCTCTCTTTCTCCCTCTCTTTCTCTCTTCCTTCTCTTACATATTGTGGATCACAATACATACACTTAGAGGCCATCATGTGCATTTTTGCCTGTATTTAATGCTCAGTTCTAGGTTGGTATTAGCCCTTTCGACAATTATTCGCATGTTCCCTTCTCTGTCTTACCTAACCTCTGACTCCCACACGTTTGTGGTAATTTCCACCTTTGATAAGACCTCCTGATCCACGTTTCACCTGACATTGGATTTTGGTATTATAGTATGTGTATATATATATACACACATATATATATGTCATGCAAGTAGATGCAGTCATTCTATATCAACAACAGCATCTTCTAAAGTAATTAGCAATCTCTGCTCCTCAGGGTAGATCCAAAGCTACCCCGGGCATATACTTCAGCATGCAGGAAGGTTTGTGTTCGGTTCCCCTCACCACACAGTCCTCCGAGCACTGTGAGACAAACAGGGAGTAACCTCTTTCACCTCAGTTTTTAAAAAAAATATATATATATACACACATATATGTATTATGTATATGTATAAACTGTATTTCCTTTTTAAAGAAAGAAAAGAAGCCAGTGAGTTTACAAACTCAAGTATAAATGACCTCAATGGCTCAAATGATGCCATTACATCCTTCTCATATGTCTTCATTCATTTTCTGTTTTTATGTTCCTTTCTTGTCTGTTTTTCAACAGTTTCTTTACCTTCTCCACCTGGCAGAAAGAAACAACAACTCTTTAGTCAACACCCTGACGATTTGAATCCAAAGGAAGAGTCTGTCTTGTTTCAGCAGCGACAGGACTGGGATTGATTTTGTTTAGACACGTGTCCATCCCCTGCCCATTCACTGGGTGGGGGAACAAGCCAGGTAAAGGTCACAAGCCCATCTCAGCACCAGGTTTGAGAATTTCACACTGATTTGGTTTTCTTAAATGTGGAATTGGAGCATCTGGTAGATTGTTTATAAAGATGCTCATTCTCTCATCTCCTGGACTCAACCAATCCCACAAAATGACTCTGAAGATCCCTTTATCTAATGCTGGGGTCTCACTCCCTATCTTTGGTTTTCAGTCTTTCCTTGAGATTTGTTTGGCCCATCGGAATGTTAGAAGTCATGTTGTGCCCATTTGGTGGCTCAATCTCAGCGCTGGGGTACTTCTGCTATTTTTATTTCTCAGGAGCCTGACAGCAGTGTGAGGACAGATTCAGTGCTAATGGTGGAGAGATGGCACAGAAAGCCAAGCCACTGCTGCCCAGTTGCTCCAGCAAAAGTCCTCTTCAGAGGTCGGCCAAGACCATAAAGGCCAACCCAGACTTGACTTGCTATCTAACTGGAGATATAAAAGCCAATCCTGTTCAGGCCAAGTACAAATCATCCTAGACTATCTATAGGAATGAGCAACTGGATTTGGTTCACGTTTGTTCCACAGTGTAAGTTTTATGACCAAACTGAAACAGAGATAGTAGCAGAGGCCAATTCTGGGCACTGTCTTTAGAACAGCACCTGGCATCTAGTATGTGGTGAGTGCCTAACTGGCCATCTTCACTATTCATAGTTTGCCAGGATCCTACAGAATGCGAGTGGGCTAACTTCCTCCAGAAGACAAAGGTCCCAAATGATACTCAAAGACAAAATTTAAACTGAGCCAGCTAGTTCATTTTTGTGATAACTAACAAAATGATAATATTGGTTTATTAAAAATTGTAACAATCTTAATACATTTACAAGAAAAAATTATTCAAGGTGACACATTTTTTCTAATGTTGGGAAGCAGCTTGTTGGCAGTACAGTAAAAGTCATCTCCAAGGCACTTCATATCCTATAAAATATCCAGGTCTGATCTGGGGTCAGGACACATGTCTCTAAACCTCGGTCACTGGGTTATGTAGGAAGGGGCAGTTATCCATTATCTTCTCTGCACTCTCAAAAAAAAAATCACATGTCTAATTTCCATTCTATTGCATGAGCTTCCAAAACTCCAATCCAGGCTTATCTTCTTAACTCAATTCCATACTTGTTTCTGGCTGACTCTTGTATTCAGATATCCTGCTTTTTCCTCCTCAATGGGTTCAAATAGGAATCCATCATTTACTGCACATCACCCACAAAAGGTGTATAAGTTGTTGGATGATGACTCAGTGTAATTAAGTCTGCTAGTGTAGTTCCACACATGTGGCGAAATCAAGATAACTGCATTACGGATCGTGATATTATTCATTTTGGCATTTTGTCTTCATAATAATTCTAATTAAAGTATTGGACAGGTGTCCTTTTTATTAAAGAATTAAATAGATCCAGAGAGTCACTTGATCACTTGATCACTTCACTTGAATCCCATTATTCATCGATTTGCTCAAGCGTAGCCAGTAACATTTCCATTGGACCCTATCACGTGCCAAAGTAGCCCAATGGCATCTGGTTGATTCAGGAATATGAAGAGCCTCAAACCGTTCCTTGAGGGTCTTGACAAGGAAGTCTGACCATCTTGTAGGTGGGCGGCCACGTGATCTTTTGACATCCCGTGGGATCCAGTTGGTAACGGCTCTAGTCCCGCGGTTGTCTCCAAATCGCATTACATGTCCAGCCCATCTGATTTTCAATGCCTTGGCAAACAAGACAGCGTCCCTGATTCTGGAATAGTGATGGAGGTCGGAACTCCAGATTCCTTCTCTCACTTGAGTGAGGCGTGATATTCCAAGCATAGCTCTTTCGATTCCTCTTTGGGAGACCCAATAGCATTCTCATCCTGCTTTCATAGGGTAGGATTATCAAATATTAAGACTTGCAGAATGGGCAGGTGCAGTTAGAAATACACACGAGTATACTTAATAAATGACTACATGACATATAAGATGATTTGAGACAGCATTTTATAAAGTGATCTTTGAGACTGTCTTGACAGAATGTATAGTACAAATGCGCAATGAGAAGTTACCACTTCCCAAGAACTACTCTAAACTGATGGTGATATCTCACACCAACATTTAGTCCCCCTTTTTTCCAGAAACTCAACATGACAACCCCTGGTTAAAAGGAAGACATCAGGTAACAGTAAGCTATTCAGTCACCAATCTGGGATCTGAATACAAACCATCTGTCCCCAAGAAGTGAACCTTTCACATCTTTCTCTCTCTGAAATTAAAAGTAAAAAAATGGGGAGGAAAGAAAAAGGCACACCAAATGCAAAAGTATTCAGAACAGAAATACGTCATATAGTGGAAACCCAATACGTTGCATGGGCTCTAAGCAGCATCTGGGTAAAGGAATCAGCTGGGATGAGGCACGTAAAGGAACAAAGTGCCTTTAGTTTCAGGCTGAGACATCTGAATTTCCAGAACAGCCTCAATATGAGGACAGAGGCATCTCTAAGCATAGGCAATGGCCATGCTGGGGGTGTACGCTTTCCTGCACCGGGAGGAGGAGTTAGTTTCTTATGCGGGGCAAAAATGTTTGTGTACAACTGGTGGCATATCTAGTCAAATTCGAACACCATTGAGCTATGTATTCTAACAACGGATTCTAACAATTCTAACGACATTAGCTACGTAGTCATTTAGCTACGGAGAAATGCCCGGTCTCATTCCAGCCCTGACTGTTGCTAGGGCCTATACTAGGAAAAAAATAGTTCAGTCTCCCACACCAGGTTCAATGCTGAGAATGTCTTTTTAAAAAATTGTTTAACTAAATCACTGTGTCATACACATTTACCAAGTTGTTCCTGATTGAGTTTCACTCATACAATATTCTCACCCATCCCTTCACCAGTGTGTATTATCCACCATCAAAGTCCCTACACGCATCCCCAACCCTCCCCAAGACTGCCTCTCTGGCAGACATTTTTCTTCTCTTTTTTCCCCTTTTTTCCCTTTAGGCACTGTGGTTTACAGTAACTCAAAACCAATGATCTGAGGTCTAATGATCTGAAGATTAGTTATATTCATATAAATTGTATCACTTATATCACTTGTCTCCCCGTTGTTCATCGATTTGCTCGAGCAGGCACCAGTAATGTCTCAATGTTTTGGGAATGAGGTCCATTATTGTAATTGTTTTTGGCATATCAAATACACCCTGGGTAGCTTGCCACACTCTGCCATGGCTCTGGGTTCATCCCAGGGGGCCCAGTCTTTTCTGTGTCAGGCCATCAAACATCAATTTATATAAATTATATGAAAAATGTATCACCTTGAATATTTTTTTCTTATAAATGTATTAAGATTGTCACAATTTTTAATCACTAGATCACTAGACATCCCGTTATTCATCGATTTCCTCAGCGGGTGCCAGTAACATTTCCATTTGACCCTATCACGTGCCAGTGTAGCCCAATGGCACGGATACCCCAGATACAATTTTCAATACACCAATATTATGTTTTAGTTAGTTATCACAAAGTGGGTTAGCTAACTCAGTTTATATGAAAATTAGTTATATTCATGTAAACTTTAGGTTTATATGAATCTTCCCCTTAACACAAATTTGATTAAAACAATGTTAGCTAATATAATTTTTATTAATCTATAAAAAACCACATCTGAGAAATTTTTTGCCTACTGTTTCAAGACCCAGACACATACTCATGATAAATCATGGGAAATAATACTTCACATTTCAAAATCATTTTCTTTATTGGTTGATGAGCAAACATCGATTAATTCTTTTTGGCATCCACCACAATGTTCTGAGTATCTGTTAATAGCAGAGCAGAGATCCAGGAAAGTGAGGACATTTAAGTAAACAGCACACAGATGTGGATGCTGAAAAATTAATGCTACACAATCTTCCACTAGGCTAGAGGGACCCAAATTGCTTCTACAAAAAAGAGAATGAAACAAATCCAAGGAACACAAAACGCGTGCAATCGCAGCATAAGTGTACCATAAAGCCTTATAATAAGTTTCCAATTCGGGCTCCGGTATCATTTCTGACAAATGCGCCTGCTTCCCACAAGGTTCTGCAGACACCACATTGAGGGAAAAACTAGCAAGTCAGAGTACCTCAATCCAGGCGAACAGAAACCAGAACATTTTAGGATGCTGCAATCCTTCTTATATGTTAATGAGTAGGAATGAACTTTCTAAATAAGCACTTCTTGTTCCAAGATAATATGTTCTAATAAAGTACCATTTTGTTGTTACCACAAGAACCCTAGGAGGTTGCTACTGACATCTAGTGGCATTATTTTTTTTAAGTGCTAAGTGCATCTGAAGGAGGAAAAGGGCAAACAGCACTAACAAGCATTCACTAGTGGACATCCCTTTTTCCAAACAAATCATTCCCTGAGCCCACATAGCCTCACATAACTTGCTTCCTTAGTAAAACTAGCCTACGAAACTGAAGAAATAAAACCTTATGGGGAGCCAATTTCTTCCAAGTTGCTCCTCTACTGGAACTGTCAACCCCAACAGACTTACTTTCATTTTAACTCTCTGAACAATCACACTCACCCCAGCCTCCACACCTAGCATTTATGGACTTTTTGTGTTCTAAAGGATCTTTCTCTGGTGATGGGAATACGCCATTTCAGGCTCCATATACATAAACATAAACACACATTGAAAGGCCACAAAATTCCTAGACATGAAAGCCAACAATTATTGAACACTAAGGACAGTTTGCTTTACCTGTGTGAGGTCCTGAGTTTCATCCCCAGCACCACACATACAAAAATAATTACAGTCTAGTGTGGGGAATCAAGGGCTTTGCAAAAAAGAGGTTTTAAGGTTTTTTGAAGTTAAGGGAGAAAGAAAACTGAGTCTTCTTGAGTGTAGTTTGAAACATAGACAAAGACCAAAATGTTCAGGATTGGGGAGAAGCAAGTAAGGAAATAAATACAGGTAAAGAGCTAATGTGAGAACAGACTATTAGTAGGACTCTGTTCTAGATACGCTAATTCTAGAGAATGCTCTGATCTACCATATTGGATTCTTATCATCAGAGAGTAAAGACTATCAATAACTTTTGTAAATAGCAAAAATGATTAAAAGAAAAGAAGCAAATTATATTTAAATGAATTGCATTAAATTTCATTTCTCTGTGAAAACGTTCGATTCCATACTCTCTAACTTGCAGTATACCTTGGACAGCAAGCTTTGCCTCATGTCATTACAGGTTGCATTCCTGTAAAACACTGCAAATATCATTCACGACACCCAGCTTAATGTGACAACTGTATCACACCTGGTGCCATGGCAGCAGACTTACTTCCAATTAGTTAAATTCACATTCATTTATTAATCAGTTTCAAGTTCTCCTGCCTTAGTTTCCAGTATGACTTCATAATGAGTATGTATTCACTTGTATCATTTGTCTTCCCGCTGTTCATTGATTTGTTCAAGTGGGCACCAGTAATGTCTCCATTTGTTGGGACTGAGGTCCATTACTGTTACTGTTTTTGGCATATCAAATACACCACGGGTAGCTTGACAGACTCTGCCATGGCTCTGGGTTCATCCCAGGGGTCCCAGTCTTTTTCTATGTCAGACCATTAACCATCCAGGGCCCACGGGCAGATCCCAGGGTGTAGACAAGCCTGTCTCCTGTCTGCCATCTGCCAAATATAGCCGGGTACCACAGCCACACCTGCAACACCTCAAGGGGCAGGGGCATGTATTAAATAATATAAACTATAATGAACAGAAAGTTCTTAAAATACCAATTTTAATCTTTTAAAAATCCACATTCATTACATCTAATGTTTCCATAGCTAATACTAATAAACTACAATTGAATATATATATATGTATATATATATATAAGTGTTTTGAACCTAAGTAACACCTAATTAACTAACCTACTGAGATAGTTTATTTTAAAACCCAGAGCTTCACAAATCGGCCAGACTCACACAAAACAACCCCCAAAAAAAAAAGTCATGACTTTATCAATACCACTCCCTTATATGAGCTGTAATGGTCAATATAATTAGTGCCTGCTAAGGGAGCAGGCATGGGGATGGGGTGGGCTGGAAATGAGGGTCTCTGGTGGGGGGGTACACTAGTGGTGGGACTGGTGTTGGACAATGAATCTAACAACTGTATTGTGAAAAACTTTGTACTTTGTAAATCACAGAGTTTAAATAAAGTTAAAAAATAAAAAACCCTAGCTTCTGTTTGTACTAAGCCTAAATTTTAACCCAGAGTACATCAAAATATTACTGCATCCTTAATATTTCAACTCCCTATATTAAAAAGTTAAAGTATCTGAAAATAACTCTTCCATATAAAAATAAACTTGTGACAGAAAATTTTCCTAGTTGAATTTAATATTTTTCTAAGAAATATAAACCTATAGAAAAATGGAACAGAAGAAAGTTTGCTGATTCTGTATATAATATTTGGCATATAGAAAGATATTTTGACCTGATTAGTTAAGGTTCCTCTCTCTCTGAATGACAAAATGAAGAATATTAAGACTAATACACACAACTAACTTCACATAATAAACACTGACATGAACTACTTAAATTCCCCTTTTGAAGGAGTCAGCCATAGGACATTTAGAGAGCTGCCCACACAAAACTACCTGTTAACCTGGTAGAGAGCTCTGAGTCCCACTGCCAGTGTCAATCCTATACAAAATGAGAATGTTGCTCATCGTGTGTAGCTGAAAAATAAAAGCTCAGTAAGAGCTTTTAAATAAAAGCTCATTAAGAACAGGCAACCTATTTGTCTGAAAACAGTACCTTCACCAGTACATCCCAAACACTGAAACGGGGACCCACAGAGAGAGGTTGACAGCACAGGCCACATTCCCACCCCCAAGTCCTTCCTGCATACTCCAACTTCCAACCTCCATGTTGTCCTAGATTTTAGATTCTTGGGAGTTTGGCAGACTTGGATTCTGGTAATACACTGAAATGTTTGTTTTTCCTTATACAGGGAGAATAAAGTTTTGGTTACGCTTGGGTCCACAATGCTGGTAATTCCATGAGAGCAAGGGAATTTCCTTCTTTCTACCCTACCTCTTGCTTTCTTACACTCAGTTCCAAGTATGTGTATCCATCTCAAACTGGTAGAGGCAGACACAATTCAACCTATTCATAAGTAAACGCATTCCTTTGGGAAATTTTTCACAAGAAAATATCCTGGATTGGGGCTGGAGAGATCCAAAGGGAGTGGATCCTTGACCCTTCTTACTAGCTTCGTTTCCGCTTATCTCTTTACTGGAGCATATTCCATAGACTCTCCCTCAACAAGGACTTTCCACTTTTCTCTCCTTGCTCTTTTTTAAAAAAAAAATGTGTAATTCTTTCACATGTTATTTAGGCACTGTGGTTCACAACTCTGTCCATGAAAGGGTTTCATGGATAGTACAGCTAAGCTCTGTATCCTGATAGTGTCATTTAAGCTGTGTGTCCTTATGAACTGACATCAGTCTACACCTCAGTGTGCTTGGCCCTGAAGACACAGGTACTGTGTGATGCATCTCACTAGGCTGCCTCCCAATGCTCAACTCCAACCTCCTCACATATTCCTCAGGGGCAAGTTCTTTTACAATATCTCTCTTTCTAGTCAAGGTTAATAGCTCCATGCAAAAAGTGACACTTAACTAATATCAGCAACTAAATGAAAGCCATTTTCTAGTTTGAACAGACATTTTTTAGAAAATTTGGGTCACACCTGACAATGCTCAGGTTACTCCTGACTCTGCGCTCAGGAATTCCTCCTGACAGATTGGGGGATCTTATGGGATGTCGGGATCGACCCAGGTTGGGCACATGCAAGGCAAACACCCTACCTGCTATACTATCACTCCAGTCCCATTTAGTCAAAAAAATTTTTAATGAAATGCCTAAAATTCAAAGTTCTCTTTAGAGGAAGATGTTACACCTCTTTTTAAAAGAATGAACTAAAAATTAAGAACAAGTATATATACCCCAAATTACAATTCAACCAACAATTTTTGTTCAATTCCAAATTATAGTTCAGAAATAAGTTTCTGCTGACATTTATAAGCATAAATGCTATCATTGTTTCAGCACTTATCTGATTTTAGAAGTTCAGCAATTTGTTAATATAAAACCCATCCATTAAAGTTAGTATAAACCTAGTATTATTTCATGCTCATAAACATACAGCAATTTCATAGTCATGTAAGTAGATAATGCCGATAGAACGATCTGGCTATTGTGATTCCAGACTTTTAGAAACTTTCTTTATAAAAAACTCTTCTGAGTGAGCAACTTCATTTCTAAAATAAGACTGCATGTTCACATCCATGCTGACATTCTGTTCACAAGATTATTTCATTAGAACATTTGAAGTCATGTTCATATTCTTAGGCTGACATATATATTTTTTAAAAATAACAGAGAAACTTGGAAATGTAGTGACTATATGCTCAATCTATTGAGCATAACCAGGCATGCTTTTCAGTAACAGTAAGATAGAATTCAATCTTTCTCAAGAAAATATGTACCGTGATTTATTTATGGAAAATTTCATGAGTCCTCTAAAACTCTGAATAGAAAACTTTTACATATTAGAAAATAAGAATATTTAAAACACCACCTCAAAATGCCCAAGTGAAAGAAAAATCTCTTCACTATAACTTGATTAGAATCTAATTATCTTATTGCCTATCATTTGCAAAAATAATGCACTAACTGGAATTATTTCCAAAGAGAATACAACCTTCGGGCCAAGATTCTATTCATATATTAACATAAATGAAAAACAGTCTGAGAAAATTAACCATTGGCCACAGTGTTCTAATCAATTTATATATTTTTGTATCTTTTATGTATTGTTCACTTCATAGCCAGGAAGATTCACAAAAACCATTCCTCTACTTCAAGATAATGATTCACATTTTTAATAGCTGAAATCTATAACCAAAGAAAACAAAATTATTTAATAGTATTAGAGTTAAAGTTGTAAAAATTATATGAAAAATAAACAGTACCTCAGTCTGATTTCTTATAAAAGACAGAAGTCCTCTGGCTGGGTAACATCATTTCTTTGGGTTCTGTGGGCAAAAGAGAAAAGAGAGATGAAGAAAAACAACCTTTCTCTTCTCTCTTTAAATAGGTTTTAAAGAAGATTCATTAGCAATAAAGGTCAGAGAAAAAAATCATTTGACAAAATATTCAGCTCCATGCCTTAGAACCACTTGTATTAAATGCCAAATAACTTCCCCAAAGGTCCCTCTCCCCTGCAGCTGAGAACAGGCATGACTGTAGCACATCCTCAGCTCTGTTTTCCTCGCTTCTCTCTCTTTGCTCCCTTGAGACCAACACTGGCAATGGAGCAAGGAAAAGCATTAGCCTCCATCACCTCCACAGAGACAACATCAACCATGTGGGGATCGAATGATTCCTTGGCATACTACAGACTGAAACTAAATTTGCAATGATCAAAACTTACTTTGCTCCTCCTCCCAGTGAGCCTGGGTTTTAAAATGCTCTTGATAGCTTGGGTGTTTCCTAGTTTTCCCCCACAAAAGGAGGCACCATGAAATATTCTAAGTTGACTCTGCAAAGAAGTGCAGGCTCCCCTCCTTTTGAGATGCAATTTCAGAGTGTTTTGTGCTGCAGTGAGAAGGAAGTCAAAAGTTATGAAAATAGATCTTGTTCCCTCCCTGAGCACATAACAATCTTAAGGAATATCCCATAAAAGATTTTATTACATCATTATCTGAATGTTCAAATTGGAGGATAAGAAATTCAAGTCTGAGCAATAGTGTTCCAGAGGAAAAAACTGACAGAAGTTAACTATTTTGTATTCACCATCAAAGTGTTATTTGACTGAAGCAGCATAAATAGCAGCAGAAGCAAAAGGAGGAGGAAGAGGAAGGTGAAAAGGAGGAGGAGGAAGAAGAAGGGAAGAAGCAGGCAGAAGAGGAAAGGTATCAGGCGGGGAGGAAGAGGAGAAGCAGAAGGAGGAGAGGGAGGAGAGGGAGGAGGAGAAGGAGGAGGAAGAAGAATAACAAGAAGAAGAACAAGAAGAACAAGAAGAACAAGAACCAGAAGAACAAGAACAAGAAGAACAAGAACAAGAAGAACAAGAACAAGAAGAACATGAACAAGAAATAGAAGAACAAGAACAAGAAGAACAAGAAAAACAACAACAAGAAGAAGAAGAACAAGAAAAACAACAACAAGAAGAAGAAGAACAAGAAAAACAACAACAAGAAGAACAAGAAAAACATGAACAAGAAATAGAAGAACAAGAAGAACAAGAGGAAGGACAAGAACAGGAAAAGAAGAACAAAAACAAGAAGAACAACAACAACAAAACCCAGGTATTGGCATGAAGAGACAGTGGTGGTATTAAGGTTTTATCCACCGCATGTTGCTGACCCCAGTTGCCTTTCAGACACATGATCTCCAGAGCAATGCACTTGCAACCTTCGAGGTCCTGAGCTATGTCCAGGTAGCCCAGGTCATCCATTCTTGGGCCTGCCATAGAAGTAGCTCCAAGCTGGCTAGTCTCACTGGGCGGTGTAACTGTCCTCCTGAGATGGGTCAGCCAGTACTCCTAAGAACAGGCATAGGTCTGCAAGTCCCACACCTACTTGGCTGTTTGAGCTTGGGTCAGTAAATGAACCTTTGTAAACTTCATTATTTATCTACATGATCATTATTTCACTCCATAAAGCTATAATTAAATATATATGCATGTATATATGCACATATGTATATATACATATGTATACGTGTATATGTATATACACACTATGTGTACATGTATATATGTACATATGTGTATATATACACACATATGTAACACAGAACTCACGAATATTAACCTATATAATTATCAACATACCTATTACAGCTCTCATCATTTCTTTGGGGAAGGAGGTTGGGGCAGCTTGGACCACCCCTGGAAGTGCTCAGGACTTACTCCTGACTTTGTTCTTGGGGATCACTCCTGTTAGGGCTCAGGGGTGAGATCTAGTGCAGGGGATCAAACTGGAGGTGAGTCACATAAAAGACAAATGCCTACCTGCTTTACTATCTCTCTGGTACCTCACTCTATTTATTTTATTGAGTCATGGTGAGACAGACCATCACAAAGCTAAAATTGGGTTTCAGTTATACAGTGCTCCAACACCCATCCCTTCACCAGTGCACATTTCCCAACACCAATATCCCCAGTTTGCCTCCCACCCCACAAGCTGCCTCTATGGCAAGCACTTTTCTTTCTTTCTCTCTCTTTCTTTCTCTCCCCCATATTGTGGTTTGTAATAACAACTGATATATCCCTGTAACTACTTTCAACACTCAGTCTTAGTCTAGCATTACTATTTCCAACTATTATTGTCAAACTGATCCCTTCTCTATCTTACCTACCTTCTGCCTCTCAATAATTGTGGTAGATTCCAACCAGTGAGACATCTACTCCTGACACCTGTTTTCCCTGATCTTGGATATTAGTCTCATACTATTTTATTTTAATCTGACCAATGTCATTCTCTTTTTAAAAGATAAAATCATGCTACTAAGGGAAATTCACTACTCTACATATCCATGGGATGGAACAATTAAAGTCACATCATGTTTCACACTGCCTACCTTGCTTAATTGTTCAGACAAGTATGATGGCAGAGGAAATAAGGAGTCGTTAAGGGTTTTGAGGAGGTGGGTGAAAAGACGGACAAAGCAACATTTCACAGAGGTAAGTAAGTTGTCAATGTCTGTGCTGGACTGAGCCCCCTTGATTTTGTTAAGAACTTTAGTTTTAAAAAGTCACCTCAGAAAGAAGGAAATAATAAAACTTAGAGAGGAAATCAATGAGCTGGAAATCCAAAAAACAATCCAAAAGATTAATGAAACCAAGAGTTGGTTCTTTGAAAAAATCGACAAACAAGATCGACAAACCAGTGGCAAGACTTGTAAGAACAGGGAAAGAGAGAACTCAAATAAACAGAATCAGAAATTAAAATGGGGACATCACAACAGAAACCACAGAAATCCAAAAGATCAGAGATTACTTTGAGAGTCTGCCATGAAACATGAGAACCTAGAAGAAATAGATAAATTCCTGAATCCTATAAGCTCCCACAGCTGAAACAAGAGGACCTGCAATACCTGAATAAGCCTATCAACGTCGAGGAAATTGACACAGTAATTAAAAGTCTGCCCAAACACCAAAGCCCAGGTCCAGATGGATTCACTAGTGAATTCTTCCAAACCTTTAAGGAGGACCTACTGCCAGTCCTTTTCAAGCTCTTTCAGGAAACAGAAGAAACAGAAACACTCCCAAACACTTCTATGAGGCACATATCACCTGATACCCAAAGCAGGGAGAGACAACAAAAAGAAAATAAACTACAGACCAATCTCCCTGATAAACACAGATGCTAAGATCTTCAACAAAATACTAGCAAACTGAATCTGAAGACTCATCAAAAAGATTATACATCATGATCAAGTAGGATTCATCCCAGGAATGCAAGAATGATTCAAAATTCACAACTCAATCAACATAATACATAATATCAATAATATCAATAAGAGAAAACATAATATCAATAAGAAAAAAGATGAAAACCATATGTTCATATAAATGGACCCAGAGAAAGCAGTTGACAAGATCCAACACCCATTCAAGATTAAAACCCTCCAGAAAATGGGAATTGAAGGAACCTTCCTCAATATAATCAAAGCAATCTACCAAAAGCCCATGTGAGTATCTTTCTCAATGGGGGAAAGAGTGAAAGCCTTCACCCTAATATCAGGGACAAGACAAGGTTGCCCACTCTCATCGCTTTTATTCAATATAGTACTGGAAGTACTTGTCATAGTAGTCAGAGAAGAAAAGGACATTAAGGGCATCCAAATAGGCAAGGAAGAAGTCAAGCTATCATTATTCGCAGATGTCTTGATATTATACCCAGAGAACCCAAAACTCTCTACCCAAAAACTCCTAGAAACAATAGATACTTATAGTAGAGTGGCAAGGTACAAAATCAATACCCAGGTCATTTTGAACTCTCAAACCGGCCTGTCTGCATCTCAGGTAGCGTCCCTGGGGTGTGCGGCTGGCCGGGCAGGCGCCAGGGGTCGTGGTAGAGCCCCAGGTCTCGGCAGAAGGTGGAACTACAACCCCAGAAGCCCGAGCGGAACCAGAAGTAAACCGTCATTTTGAACTCTCACACCAGCCTGTCTGCATCTCAGGGAAGGTAATACCCTCAAGAAAAAAGAAACAGTACACTAGAGGAATCTATCCCTGAACACCACAACACCATGGGAAAACAACGCAGATCCCCAGCTCGAAGAACAGATGAAGGAATTGACCGTGAAGACTCAAAAAAGAATACAGATGTGCATGATCTCTCTGACAATGAAATTAGAGAAGAAATTGGTAGGATGTTTAAAGAGCTCAACGAAAAAATTGAGCAGATGTCCAATAAAATACAGGAGAACATAAACGAAGCAGTTGAAAGGGCAGTCAATAAACTACGGGAGGAAATGAGAGCAGAAATGAGAACCATGCAAATAAAAAATATTATCGCTTAAAAACTCAGTAGAAGAAATGAAAAACACAATCGGGGGCTCTCAACAGTAGGATGACAGCAAAGGAAGAGAGAATCAGTGAGACTGAAGATGAGCTGCAGAAAGCACTCAGAGGGACTACATAAGATGGAAAAAGATCAAAAATGGATCAGCAACGGAACAGAGAACAATGAGATGAAGCCAGGTGGAACAACATAAGAATCATCAGAGTCCCAGAGGGACAGGAAAGTAACCCCAAGGAAATTATAACAGTTAAAAACATCCTGGCTGAAAAGTTCTCCGAAGTTCAAGGATGAAGGCATCCAGATCCAAGAAGCCCGACGCATACCAGCAAGAAGAGACCCCAATAGAAAGACCCCAAGACACATCCTAGTCAAAGTAATGGATGCCATAGACAGAGACAGAATTCTTCAGGCAGCAAGATCAAAGAAGGAAATTGTATACAAAGGAGCATCCATTCGACTTTCAGCAGACTTCTCAGAAGACACCCTCCAAGCCCGAAGGCAGTGGTGGGATATAGTAAAAAAACTTAATGAAATGAACGCCTCAGCAAGAATTCTTTATCCAGCTAAACTCTCACTCAGATTTGAAGGACAGATATACAACTTCTTGGATAAACAACAGCTTAGGAACTTTGTAAAATCAAAACCAACCTTAAAAGAAGGACTGAATGATCTACTATGAGACGAGACATAACCCAAAAAGAACAACCAACCTATACAGAAAGATGGCACAAAATCCCATGACAATAATCTCTCTGAATGTCAACGGTCTAAATGCACCAGTTAAGAGACACAGAGTGGCAAAATGGATCAAAAAATTGAATCCGACATTCTGCTGCCTTCAAGAAACACACCTGAACAATCGGAGCAAAGACAGGCTCAAAATATAAGGCTTGAAAACAATCCTTCACTCAAATAACCCATCCAAAAAGGCTGGGGTAGCCATACTGGTATCTGACAACATAGATTTCAGGCTGAAAAAGGTCAGAAGGGACAATGAAGGTCACTTCTTAATAGTCAAGGGATGCATATATCAGGAAGAAATCACGCTATTAAACATATATGCACCCAACGAGGGGCCAGCAAAATACCTAAAACAACTTCTAATAGACTTCAAAGAAGACATTGACAGCAACACAATTGTAGTTGGAGACTTCAATACTGCTCTATCAACCCTGCATAGATAAACAAGATTGAAACTTACCAAGGAAATACGGGCCCTAAAAGAAGAGAATGTAAGAAAGAGGGCTGGTAGACATATACAGGGCATTTCATCCCCAAAAAAGCTGAATACACTTTCTTCTCCAGTGCACATGGAACATACTCCAAAATAGATCACATGCTGAGCCATAAATCATACCTCCATAAAATCAAGAAGATAGAAATTGTGCCAACTATTTTTTCAGACCATGGTGCACTGAAAATAGAAGTTAATTGTACAAAAAAACAGAGACCAATACCAAGTACCTGGAAACTAAACAGCTCACTGCTGAACAACCAGCAAGTCATAAAAGAAATCAAAGAGGAAATCCAAAGATTCCTGGAAACAAATGAGACTGAAGACACGAATTACCAGAACTTGTGGGATACAGCAAAAGCAGTGTTCAGAGGCAAGTTCATAGCTCTTCAGGAATTTATCAGAAAAGAAGAAAAAGGCCATCATAAACAGTCTGACTTCCCAACTTAAGATCTTAGAGAGTTGTTGGAGGACATGTTTAGCTAATCTGGGAGTTTTGTTGTTTTGCTCACTCCCAGATTAATCTTATTTAAGCCAAGGTTCATTCTAATGAGATCTCTCTTCTATGTAAACACTGCTAGAGGGTGTGGCAGTTACAGAAGTCACCTTGATTGAATACCTTCTGACTTTGGTTCCTCAGCCTTCAGCTTTTTGGCTCCTGGGGTTTTGGCTTTGGCCTTTTGCTCTTTGGCCTTTTGCTCCTTCTGGGTAGGACTCAGCTCGGGTGACATCCTCTCTCTTTGGTGGGAGACTTAGGCTCTTTTGTATGGTCTAAGTTCGGACCAGAGCTAGAGTTTGTTCATTATATTGGATTGCTGTGGAAGAGCTTTTGTACTATTAAAAGCCATTTTTGGAACTGCACCGACTCGTGAGTTTTCATCTTTCTCCCGGCGGCCTCCGGAGGTAGAAGACAACCTCTGTCCTGACACTGTCGGGGACCCCCGGCGGAGTTCCCCGACAGAGAGTGATCAACAAAAGGAGCCCAACCCAAGCAGAAAGAAAGAAATAATAAAACAGAGCAGAAATCAATGAGATGGAATGTCAAAAAACAATCCAGAAGATCAACAAAACCAAAAGCTGGTTCTTTGAAAAAATAAACAAGATTGACAAACCACTTCAAGACTTGTAGGAGAAGGAAAAGAGAGAACCCAAATAAATAGAATCAGAAATGAAAACGGGGACATCACAACTGAAAACACAGAAATTCAAAAGATCATCAGAGATTACTATGAGAGCCTGTATGCCACGAAACAAGAGAACCTAGAAGAAATGGACAAATTCCTGAATTCCTATAGCTTCCCAAGTCTGCAACAAGAAGATTTGGAATACCTCAACAAACCTATCTCCATCGAGGAAATAGAATCGGTAATCAAAAGTCTCCCCAAACACAAAAGCCCAGGTCCAGATGGATTCACCAGTGAATACTACAAAACCTTTAGAGGACCTACTCTCAATTCTTTTTAAGCTCTTCCGGCAAATTGAAGAAACAGAAATACTCCCAAATAGCTTTTTACGAGGCACATATCACCCTGATACCCAAAGCAGACAAAGATGTCACAAAAAAGGAAAACTACAGACCAATCTCCCTGATGAATACAGATGCTAAGATCTTCAACAAAATACTAGCAAATAGAATCCAAAGAGTCATCAAAAGATTGTACACCATGACCAAGTGGGATTCATCCCGGGAATGCAAGGATGGTTCAACATCCGCAAGTCAATCAACATAATACATCATATCAACAAAAAAGAAAAATAAAAACCATATGATCATATCAATAGATGCAGAGAAGGCATTTGACAAGATTCAACACCCGTTCATGATGAAAGCTCTCCGTAAAATGGGGATTGAAGGAACCTTCCTCAAGATAATCCAGGCCATCTACTACAAGCCCACAGCGAGCATCATTCTCAATGGGGAAAAACTGAAAGCCTTCCCCTTAAGATCAGGGACAAGACAAGGCTGCCCACTCTCACCACTTCTATTCAATATAGTACTGGAAGTACTTGCCATAGCAATCAGGGAAGAAAAAGACATTAAGGGCATCCAGATAGGAAGGGAAGAAGCCAAGTTATCACTATTTGCAGATGACATGATATTATACCTGGAAAACCCAAAACTCTCTACCAAGAGGCTCCTAGAAATAATACATTCTTATAGTAGAGTAGCAGGGTACAAAATCAATACCCAAAAGTCAATGGCCTTCCTATATGCAAACAGTGAAAGAGAAGAAAGGGACATTAAAGAAACTATCCCATTCACAATTGCCCCGCAGAAAATCAAATACCTAGGAATCAGTTTGACAAAGAATGTAAAGGATCTCTACAAAGAAAACTACAAAACGTTACTTCAGGAAATAAAAAGAAGACCTGAGGAAATGGAGACACATTCCCTGCTCATGGATCAGAAGGATTAACATTATCAAAATGGTAATACTCCCTAGAGCTTTATACAGATTCAATGCGGTCCCTATAAAGATACCCATGATGTTCTTCAAAGAAATTGAACAAGCACTCCTGAAATTTGTATGGAATAATAAAACCCCACGAATATCTAAAGCAATCCTTGGGAAAAAGAAGATGGGAGGTATCACTTTCCCCAACCTCAAGCTCTACTACAGAGCAGTTGTAATTAACAGTGTGGTATTTGGTATAGAGACAGACCCGTAGACCTATAGAATAGAACTGAGTATCCTGAAACGCACTCACAAATATACAACCACTTAATCTTCGATAAAGGAGCAAAAAAATATTAAGTGGAGCAAAGAAAGCCTCTTCATCAAATGGTGCTGGGAAAACTGGGCAGCTACGTGTAAAAAATGAACTTAGACCTCCTTCTAATGCCATGCACAAAAGTCAGATCAAAATGGATTCTAGATCTCGATATCAGACATGAATCTATAAGGTACATCGAAGAAAACATAGGAGAAATGCTCTACGACATCGAAACGAAAAGTATCTTTAAAGAAGACACACCACTGACCAAGCAAATGGAAGCAATGATAAACAAATGGGATTATATAAAATTGAAACGCTTCTGCACCTCAAAAGAAACGGTGACCAAGATACAAAGACAATCCACAGAGTGGGAAAGGATATTCACCCAATACCCATCTGACAAGGGGTTAATATCCAGGATATATCAGGCACTGATAGCACTCCACAGGAAAAAAACAGCCAACCCCATCAAAAAATGGGGAGAAGAAATGAACAGAAGCTTCCAAAAAAGAAGAAATTGAATGGCCAAAAGGCATATGAAAAAGTGCTCTTCATCTTTAATCATCAGGGAGATGCAAATCAAAACAACAATGAGGTACCATCTCACACCACAGAGACTGGCACACATCCAAAACAACAAGAACAACCGGTGCTGGCGTGGATGTGGGGAAAAAGGGACTCTGATCCTCTGTTGGTGGGAGTGCCGACTGGTCCAGCCCTTTTGGAAAACAATATGGGCATTCCTCCGAAAGCTAGATATTGAGCTCCCATTTGATCCAGCAATAGCACTCCTGGGAATATACCCTAGAGACCGAAAAACACATAGCAGAAACACTATCTGTACTTCTTTATTCATCTCTGCGCTATTCACTATAGCTAGAATCTGGAAACAGCCTAAATGCCCGAGAACAGAGGACTGGCTAAAGAAACTGTGGTTCATCTACACTATGGAATACTATGCGGCTGTCAGAAAAGATGAAATTATGAAATTTACCTGCAAATGGATGGACATGGAGTCTATCATGCTGAGTGAAATTAGTCAGAAGGAAAAGGACAGATATAGAATGACTGCATTCATTAATAGGATATAAATAGATACCAGTGTTTTACTAAATATGGGAAATGGTAATGGCAGATTAAAACTCACCACTGAATATACGCATAGAGACTTAAGTGATAAGCTCTAAATATCTGCAGGGCTAGCCACAATGTGTAAAATAAGAGGGAGAGAGATGCAGAGACAGAGAGAGAGAAAGAGAGGAAACTGTGATACCTGCTATTAAGGCAGCCTGGGGGGGGAGAGGGAGGGGTACATTGGTGGTGGAAATGGGGCACTGGTGGAGGGATGGGTGCTGGAATACTGTATTACCAAGAACCAATTATGAACACCTTTGTAATTGTATGTTTCACGGTGGTATAATAAAAAAATTAAAAAAAAATCAATACCCAGAAATCGGTGATTTTCCTATATACAAATAACGAAAGAGAAGAAAGGATATTAAGCAAACGATTCCATTCACAATTGTGCCACAGAAAATCAAATATCTAGGACTCAGTTTAACCAAGTGTGTAAAGGACCTGTACAAAAAAAAACTACAAGACACTGCTCCAAGAAATAAAAGAAGACATGACAAAATGGAAACACATTCCCTGCTTATGGATCGGGACAATCAACACTGTCAAAATGGCAATACTCCCTATAGCTGTGTACAGATTCAATGAGGTCCCTATAAGGATATCCATGACGTTCTTCAAAGAAATTGACCTCACACTCCTGAAATTTGTATGGAATAATAAATGTCCACAGATAGCTAAAGCAATCCTTAGGGAAAAGAAAATGGGAGGCATCACCTTTCTCAACTTCAAACTGTTCTACAAAGCAGTAGTGATTAAAACAGCATGGTATTGGAATAAAAACAGACCTGTGGACCTATGGAATAGAGTTGAGTATCCTGACACCCATCCTCAAACACATGATCATTTAATTTTTGATAAAGGTGCAAGGAGTCCAAAATGGAGCAAGGAAAGCCTCTTCAACAAGTGGTGCTAGAAAAACTGAGCAGCTATGTGTAAAATACTAAATTTGGATCTGTGTCTAACACCATGCACAGAAGTCAAATCAAAATGGGTTAAAAAACTCAATATCAGACCTGAATCCATAAAGTACGTTGAAGAAAATATAGGAAAAACCCTCCATGACATTGAAGTTAAAGGCATTCTCAAAGATGAAACACCATGAACAAAGCAACTGGAAGCAAAGATAAACACATGGTACTACATGAAACTAAAAAGCTTCTGCACCTCAAAAGAAACAGTGACCAAGATACAAAGACAGTCCACAGAATGGGAAAGAATATTCACCCAATACCCATCTGATAAGGGGTTGATATCCAGAATATATCGGGCTCTGGTAGAACGTTGCAAGAAGAAAACAGCCAACCCCATCAAAAAATGGGGAGAAGAAATGAACAGAAACTTAGACAAGGAAGAAATTCGAATGGCCAAATGACATGAAAAATGCTCATCATCACTAATCATCAGAGAGATGCAAATCAAAACAACAATGAGACATCATCTCACACCACAGAGACTGGCACATATACAAGATCAAGAACAACAAGTGCTGGTGTGGATGTGGGGAAAAGGGGACTCTCATCCATTTTTGGTGGAATGTCAACTGGTGCAGCCTTTTTTGGAAAACAACATTGACTTTCCTCCAAAGACTAGACATCGAGCTCCCATTTGACCCAGCCATACCACTCTTGGGAACATACCCGGGAAGCCAAGAACACACAGCAAAAACACTATCTGTACCTTTATTTTCATAGCAGCACTATTCACAATAGCCAGAATCTGGAAACAAAGTGCCCGAGAACTGATGACTGGATAAAGAAACTGTGGTACATTTTCACAATGGAATACTATGCAGCTGTTAGGAAAAATGAAGTTATGAAATTTGCCTATAGATGGACATGCTGAGTGAAATTAGCCAGAAGGAAAAAGACAGATATGGAATGACTGCATTTATTTGAATGACATAGATATATACATCTATTATGATAGCAATATCCAAGGTCAGGCGAAACATGGATCAAGAGGTCTTATCAAAGGTGAAAATTACACAAACATGTGGGAGTCAGAGGTTAGGTAAGACAGAGAAGGGAACAGTGTGCTAATAATTGTTGAAAGTGCTTATATCATCCTAAAACTGAGTATTAAATACAGGCAGTTAGATACACAGGATGACTTCTAAATGTATGTATTGCAATCCACATTGTGTAAGAGAAGGAAGAGAGAGAAATAAAGAAAGAGAATGAGATAATAAACTGGCCATAGAGTCAGGCTATGGGAGGGGGGGAGGAAATTGGGGACATTGGTGGTGGGAAATGGGCACTGGTGGAGGGATGGGTGCTGGAACACTGTAAGACGTAACCCATATATGAACATCTTTGTAATTGTATATCTCACGGTGGTATATAAAATATTAAATTAAAAAAGAAAAATACAGAGACGTAGGGAAGGTGGTGGGATTGGTGTTGGAATATTGAATGCTTATCACAAATAAAAAGACAATAAAAATGTAATAGTGGAGGGAAGATGTAACTGTGGGGGATTGGGATTAGAATACTGAAAGCCTGCAACAGATTTTTTAAAATTGAGAGCAGTTGACGTAATCCAGTCAACACAGACTGATTGCCCACTGCAAGTCAGGGTCAATGAAAGATATTTAGACACCACAAGAAAGTGACACCAGGAAAATCCAGGTTAGCTAAGGAAACACATCTCTGTCAGCAATTATTTCAACTAATTGGTGTGAGCACCATCATTACACAATGTGCAAGGCGCTGAAACAAGAGGAAGTACTGCAAGAGTACTCTTCAGTCAAGACAGATAGATTTAAAGTAGATTCTCTCAAAACAACAATCAGAATAACTAAACTGGTGCACACTGACTGACAATCACTCCTGTTTGATTAAGAAACTGTCACAAGAGAGAGAAATTATGAAAGACTAAGTGGGTTAGCAGGTAAGCGGAGCTATGCCTTTCCATGGAGCAGTGATAGCACAAAGACCTGGAGGTCTGAAAAATACATGGAGAGCAGATTAACACGAGGCTGACATCAAGGTTCATTGTGCTTCTTGGTCTGCTAAAATGCTCAGAGGATGTCAAAGAGGAAAACTGGTAACTGCTGTGGGAGAAAAATGGCAAAATTGAAAGAGACTTTTCCAATAGCTGCATCCCTGATAGGACCAGATTAAGAAATGAGATTTTAGACTCAAAGCCTCCAATTGAAAGAGATGATTAGAAATAAGTTAACCACAAAAGGCATTTGGTTCACCTCAACAATAGCCCGTAAGTCCAGGATGCAGGAATCAAGGAGAACAAGGTCTGCAGTGCACCTGTTTGGAAAGATGCGAGTCTCCCCAGAAGACATAAGTGTGACCTTTTCCGAAAGATGGAGACATTCCCATCTAGCTCTGCAAGCCTGTGTTCTCCCTTGAATATGTATCTCACTGACTTCCTTGCGTGTTTCTTGGCTAGCCTCGTCCCTCTCTGGAAAAGCTGCTGTTCTCTCTTGAACACACACTTTTCCCTTTCTCTCCATGTAGCTATTTCTTAAAATTTTTCAACAAAAAACAAAAGAAAAATGGAGTTTTTGCAGATGTCATTAGGACATTGGCTAAGAGGATGGATTTTAATTCAGTACGACTAGTGTCTTTACAAGATGAGATGCGGAAGCAGACAGAGCGAGGAGAATGATTCGCGAAGGCGCAGGGATAGAAGAGGAGTGTGCATGGGGCAGTGCGGGCAGAGAACGGAGTAGCACATCGACAAACGAAGGACTGTCAAGGACTGCCAACACAAGCACCTGCTTAGAGAAAATCCTGCTGGAGACTGTCCCCAGGGATGGCCAGAGAGCATGACTCTGAGCAGACTGGCACTGGGCTTCCAGTCTCCATAACCGTGAGATGATCAAGCCACAAACTGTGTGGGCATCTTTTATGGCAACTTGTTACTTATCAGTCCGTTGTTCATCGATTTGCTCAAGTGGGCGCCAGTAACATTTGTTGGGAATGAGGTCCATTATTGTTACTGTTTTTGGCATATCGAGTATACCACAGGTAGCTCGCCAGGCTCTGCTGTGACTCTGGGTTCATCCCAGGGGACCCAGTCTTTATGGAGCATTAGGAAAGAAATGCAGCTTCTTCTGAGTCAACCAGAATTGAGCCCTAATCAATCACTGATGCCTTGGAGCTTGAAATAGAACATCAGAACACTGTGTTACTAATCTAAAAATGAGAATACCAAAATGCATATTAGAAGTTTACTCCGAAGTTTGAGTTGTCCTCGCTTATGGCTTTCAGTGGTCACAAGCAGAAACCAGCAACTGAAGAGTGACACTATGGTCCTGTCTCTTTTGCAACCTTCTGCCAATCTGCTCCCATGCTGCTAAAATGTGGGAATGGTTGACAGAGGAAAGGTGGGGAAGGAGAATAAATGGGAGCAGAGAAACATACAATCTGGTCACTAAGCTGAGAAGGTGAAAGCATTTAAAACTGATTCCATGGAATGAGCTCAGAGCTGGAACATATTTCACATGCGAGAACACTGGACTCAGTGACTGACACCACATAGATCCCTGAGCACTGCTTGAGTGACTAGCACACACTGAGCAAGGAGTAGCTTTTAAGCATAGCTTCGTGTAGCCCCAAAACAAAAATCAAATCATTCCTAACCAGTGAATCATTTTCCATATTCTGCAGGGGTGGTTCTCCTTCCCGCCATGACTAAGATGTCGCAGTTAACCATTACATTGAATGACAGCCATGCTGTTCCACTGTATCACTCACTATACTCTCACATCACTGCTGATTCACTTTCTTACTCACCGCATCTACAGCCTGAGGGACAGCTGTCTGCTGAGACCAGTTCAGCCCCATCACTATCCTTATGGGGGAAGGCGTGGGCAGCCTTGTGACAGCAGTAGCAATGTCATGATCCACAACTCCTTCACAGGAAGCACTAACATACCCTGGGATAATAGACTAATCCCTATTCAGCATCCCTACTTTGCATGAGCCACCAACTCACCTCTCGGCTTTAGATTTATCAGAAGTCAGTCATGGGTCTCTACAAGTACCCCAACCTTCAGGGATCTCCTGTTAAACTCTCACCAATCACCTGGAAGCACCTTTTTCTAGCAGAAAGCAGAAGCTTTTGTAAAACACAGCCCATCCTTTTCCTTGGAGGCATTGCTAGCATGCTCATTTACCTCTATGGGAAGCCTGGTTTACTTTCCAAATTTCTCACCCAGTCTAGATTTAAAACATAAGTATTATCTGACCACTTCTCACTTTCCTACTGGGAAATTTCTACATAGTGTTGTGTTTCATGGTTCATTTTAGTACCTGATAGTTTTTGCCTTCAGGAGTCAACATTCTCCAATTTTATATCTAGTGATATGAGATTTCACAAGTGGGGTTTTAAGAGATCATGGAGGAAGCAGTTAAATACTGTATTAGATGTCTACTGGATGTACCATTTGTTTTAAGTTCTCCAGTACTGAATGAATTTTACATTGCTGGACAGCCCTGACTCTTCTATTCATTTGGGCATGGTGCCCAATGGTTCCCATGACGTTCTCTTCCGGTACCATTATCCACACACATTCCTTCTGGTTGTGGTTCAGTTCTTACTTTTCAGCACCTTCAAAATTTACCACCCTGTCAAAGCTTTAACGCCAAGTTCTCCACAAAGTGATCCCCAGGTACCTTGGACCCTGTTGATTTGATCGTTCTCTGACCTTGCATAGAAACTCTAGTCAATGCCTTCAATTTATAACATCTTTGGGGGTTGTGCCCTGTCATCAAATTGCCCCAACTACATTTTCATGTCCTTTGGGGCAGTGATTATATCATATGCTTCTCACCTATCTCTTTCAGTGCTTAAGAATGCTAAGCACGCAAGGAGACATATAAAAAGCTCAAGTCCATTGATTATCTGTTGTCATGAATGAGGCAGAGGTAACCACGGAACATAACCATCTTGCCACATTCTTCTTTTAAAACCTGCATAACAAACATTATTACTGCCTCATGAAATTTAAAGAATATTTGATCAGACAAACACGTCAGACAGGAAAAGAACAATGACAAAGGATTATGTGAGTGGTGATATGTTTGGAAACGTTTCCAAATGCACTGCTTTCATATGTCTTGGTGTTGGATTTCACTTTTCTGCCTTATTTGCCTCAAGGAGTATTAAGATTGTTACAGGATAAATAAAATAAGAATGAAAGAGGCCAGAGGTGACATCCAACAGGAATTCTGAGTCCACAGCAAGATGACAATCCTGAAGATCATGCTTTCCTTAGAAATGAATTTCTTTAATACACTCTTAGTTGTGATTAGCATATGAGAAGTCACACTTAAGAAGTCACAGAATATTATGAGTATTGTGATGCAAACAGTCAAGAAACTGGGTAAGATGAAAAGCAATGAAAAAACAAAACATTCAGGCACAAAAAAAGAGTTGTGTTGAGAAGCTGGAAGAGGGAAGACTCAAACTCACTGTCCTTCTGACCTCGAGTTAACCTGACATGCAAAAGGTAGTAACAGGAGCATTAGAACCAGCAGAGGGATGCAGGCAAGACCAAAGCTGTGACTCCGGGTCTCTGTTTGTTCACAATTCCCAGGTTCCTCAATATTTTCAAGAATGAAAATATTGAGCAACAAAGAGGGAACAGAGTGATAGTACAGCAGGTAGGTTGTACTACCATATACCTTGCACGAGACCAACCCAGATTTGATCCTCGGCATCCTATATGGTCCCCCAAGCACCTCCAGGGGTGATTCCTGAGTACAGAGCCAGGAGGAACACAGACATTGTTGGGTGTGACCCAAAAAGACAGAGTTGGAAAGTAGGAATGTGTATCAGAAAAGAAAAAGAGAAAGAAAAAGGAACTCCTGTGAGGGGAAGAACTTAGTATAGGAATAAGTAACCCTGGCTTATTTTTGTGGGGGTTTTATTGGAAAATTGGATGTTATAGAGAATGCAGGGAAGTTAAAAATAAGAGTTTGTTGGGTGGCCCCTTTGCTGAAAACTGAGCTCTTTGCATTTCTTACCAATTGACAAGGATGTTACAGAGAATACAAGGATCCAAGAGTTTCATGGCTGACCATCTCCCTTACGTATTTCCCATGATCCCAGCCTTCAGGAGAACCTAAACACAGGGGCATAATTTAATGATGGACAACTGCTAACTCCCTGTTTATCAGAAAAGAGCCCAGGAATTCCTCAAAAGCCAAAAATGTAGGATGGGGGCAGTCAAAAGAAATGGTATCGTTCACAGCAGCTGACAAGGGTAAACAGAGGCTTCCTCTTTCAAGAGCACTGCTGGGAGTATGCTAAAGGGAACCTGACATTCTCTGAGAAAATGAAGCAGCATCAGGCATTTATCATAACACAGATGCAGCTAACAGGCCCCTAGGATCAGAGCTGTGCTTGCCGATGAACCTGGGTAAGAATTCCTTTATCCTCATGGTGAATGGAGACAAAGAGATTGGCAAGGGGCCTGAGCACTGAGTTCTGAGCACACCTATCCTCAACCCCAAAATGAGATCAGGTGAGGTCTACTGTCCTGACAAATAACTCAATAAGTAGAGTTAAAAGAGGCGACCCCTACAAGCACCACTATTTATCCAGAAATTGTCGGACTCATCCCCTTCTGATAAAAAGGAACTAAAATTTATCTAGTTCTGTGCCATCAAGTGCAGATGAGGAAACTCAAGACCAGAGTGACAGACTCATTTACTCAAGAGGAAAATGCAGATAGAAGAGGACCAAAAGGAGGCAATAATTCCAATTTTTTCTAACACCCACTAAAATGCCAATATCACTATCACTATCTTCCCGGTCATCATCAATTTGCTCGAGTGAGCTCCAGTAACATCTCTATATGCCCTGTCTCATGCTAGTAGAGCCCAAGGGAATCTGCTTGCTCTAGGAACATAAAGAGTCTCAAACCATTATATTGGGTCATGGCAATGACCTAACATATTTGTTACTGGTATTTGGCATATCGAATACCACACGGACAGCTTGCCAGGCTTGCCGTGCGGGTGGCATACTCTTGTAGTCACCTCTAAATACAGCATATATTGATGAACCGCGCGGCCGCGCAAAACCAGGCTGTGATAGACTCATCTGCTGGATGGAGTTCTGATGAGAGGGAGGTCCGGATGTGGAAAATGGCAGCCCTTATGGAGTGGGGTGGGGGTCATCTGGCTTATTGCGAGGCTCTGCTGGGGTGGCGGTCCAGGGCCAATATAGTATATTAAATGCCAATATAGTATATTATAATCTCTATACAGTCCAGCTTTTTATTGTGAATATCAAGAAACATCTATTATCCCTTTAAATACCTAAATGTTAAAATTCCAATTGTTTTTTGATAGAAACACTAATAAATATAATTATACCTCCACTTCTTTCGGTGACTAATGAAATTGATTTATAATTAAAATAATTATGAGTCCACAGAAAAACTATTAGATTTAATTATTAAACTTTTACAAGATTATTGAACTTCAGATCATAGTACAGAAATCAATTCTGCTGCCAAATAATCACAAATATGCTAATAAAATCATCTAGAAATTATAACATGATGTAGAATTGAACATGACTTGGAGCAGGGATTTGGGCTTCTCCGCCCATTCCTCCACCGCCATGCCAGCTACCCCAGAAGAAAGACATGCCAGACCCACAGCTCCATCGGCAACCCTGGAAGAGATCCAGACCCAATCACTCCAGACCCACAGCTACACCGCTCAGCCCCATGTGGAAGCAACCCATGGAGCTGACCTCTGGTAGTTGGGGGGGCTCGGCCAGCCCCTGGCCAAGTCTAACATTGCTCCAAGGGTTCACTCACACATGCAGGGGAGGAGTCACGCTGGCCAGACTTGGAGAGGGATTTGGGCTCCTCTGCCCTTTCCTCCACCTCCACACCAGCTACCCCGGAAGAGAGACATGCCTGACCCATAGCTCCGTCTGCACACGGCCAACAGTCTTAGATAGTAGTATATGTTAGGATCAACTCCTTCCCAGGTTCTTTCACATTTATACACTGTATACAGTACTAGGCAGGTTCTAGTTGTGACCCATCATCCCAGTGAGCCTAGCAGGAAGCCAGAGCAACCCCACACCATGAGGTCAGTCATTTTCAACATCCAGACTCCACAGTTCCTCAGAGCTCCACCCAAGAGAAAACCTGATCTTTCCCCTTTGAGTTTAATCAGTAAATGCTCGAGATGAGGGCCTTCTGAGAGTATACCACCTACACGGCAGAGCCTGGCAAGCTATCCGTATTTTATTTGATATGCCAAAAACCAGTAACGATTATGGACCTCAATTCCATGACCTTAAAGAATGGTTTGAGGCTTTTCCTGCTCCTGGAGCAAGCAGATGCCCCTGGCATACACTTGCTTGCAACAGGATATATGGAGATGTTACTAGCACCTGCCCGAGCAAATCGATGAACAACAGGAAGACAAGTGATACAAGTAGAATTGAAAGCCTCAAATACCCTGGAATAAATCTAACAAAAGATGTCTGTGACTTCTACCACCAGAACTTAAACATTATTTAGGGATAATAAAGCAGACAAATAAAATTCACTCATTGATGGGAAGATTTAATATAATAGGGTCGTTAATGCTTCCCCTAATTGATCTACGAATCCAGTGTAGTCACAATAAAAATTCCAGAAGTTTGCTTTTTTAATATCAAGTTAACAAGCTAACATTTATTTAGGAAGACAAAGATTAGCCAAGGCAATATATTAAAGAATGAAGCTGGAGGGCTTCAATTACTAAATATCAAATTTATTACACAGCTTTTGTAGTTAAGACAGTGTGTGATTAGCACAAGAACTGACAAACTGTGAGATGGAACAAATACAAAGTAGGAGTCCAGAAACAAACCCATGCAAATTATGACAACTAAATTAGGGCAAGTTTGACCATTTAGAAAAGCAGGGAGAAGGCAATCTCCACTAAATGATATGTAATGAATTATATACCCATTTGGCATAGAAAGTTGATCTCTACTCCTACACATGCAAATAATCAGATTCAGAGAGTTCATCTCTCTAACTGTGGGTGATAAAACAATCTTATAAAAGATAATTTATTTCCTTTAGGGCTATCCAGTAGATTTTTTAATTGGCATAGAAGTGATCATCACAAAGGAAAAGTCACAGTAAGGAAGACTGAACTGAAATCTAGACCCTCTGATCATCAATATAGAAGGCATGCAGGGAATGAAATGGCACAGAGGGTAACAAGAAACTTAAATACACACAGGATAAAATAACTCATATTCAACATGTCTGAATAAATGTCTCCCAGACAATAAGAATAAGGCAAGCAGCTAAATAGAAAATGAGCAAAATATTTTCAAATTAGTGTTCTCATTTTCTTTGAGTAAATACCGCAGAGTGAACTGTTGGATTTCTGTGGTTTCTGTTGTGATGTCACCCTTTTTATTTCTGATTCTGTTTATTTGGGTTCTCTCTTTCCCTGTCCTTACAAGTCTTGCCAATGGTTTGTCAATCTTGTTTATTTTTTTCAAAAAACCAGCTCTTGGTTTCATTAATCTTTTGGATTGTTTTTTTTGGTTTCCAACTCATTGATTTCCTCTCTAAGTTTTATTATTTCCTTTTTTTCTGCCTGGGTTGGGCTCCTTTTTGTTGGTCTTTTTCTAATGTCTTCAGCTGTGTAGTCAGGTTATTTATGTGGGCCCTTTCTTGTTTCCTGATGAATGCTTGCAGGGCTATAAACTTCCCTCTTAACACGGCTTTTGCCGTGTCCCACAAGTTCTTATAATTGGTATCTTCATTTTCATTTATTTCCAGAAATCTTTGGATTTCCTGTTTGATTTCTTCTATGACCCATTTGTTGTTCAGCAGTGAGCTGTTCAGTTTCCAGGTGTTTGGTTTGACTCCCTGTTTTTTGCGTCACGGTTAACTTCCATTTTCAGTGCATCATGGTCTGAAAAGATAGTTGACACAATTTCTATCTTCTTAATTTTATTGAGGTATGCTTTGTGGCTCAGCATGTGGTCTATCTTGGAGAATGTTCCATGTGCACTAGAGAAAAATGTGTATTCAGCTTTTTTGGCATGAAAAGCCCTGTATATATCTACTAGCTCTCTTTCTTCCATTTCTTCCTTCAGGTCCAATATTTCCTTGGTGAGTTTCAGTCTTGTTGATCTGTCCATCGTTGATAGAGCAGTGTTGAAGTCTCCAACTATTATTGTGCTACTGTCAATGTCTTCTTTGAGGTCTCTTAGCAGTTGTTTTATGTATTTTGCTGACCCCTCATTGGGTGCATACATGTTTAGTAGTGTAATTTCTTCCTGGTGTACATACCCCTTAATTAATAAGAAGTGGCCTTCGTTGTCCCTTCTAACCTTTTTTAAGCCTGAAGTCTATATTATCTGATACTAATATGGCCACACCAGCCTTTTTGGAGGAGTTGTTTGCATGGAGAATGGTCTTCCAACCTTTGACTCTGAGTCTGTGTTTGTTCTGCTTATTCAGATGCGTTTCTTGTAGACAGCAGAATGTTGGGTTCAATTTTTTAATCCATTTTGTCACTCTGTGTCTCTTAATTGGTGCATTTAGACCATTGACATTGAGAGAGATTATTGTCATCGGATTTTGTGCCATCTTTCTTTTTTGTGTTTGTTGTGCTTATGGGTTTGGTCGCATTAGAGTAGACCCTTCAGTCCTTCTTTTAAAGTTGGTTTTGAGTCCATGAAGTTCCTGAGTTGTTGCTTATCCATGAAGTTGTGTATCTTTCCTTCATATCTGAATGTGAGCCTGGCCGGGTAAAGAATTCTCGGTGAAGCCTGCAGTTCATTGAGCCTTTTCGCAATATCCCACCATTGTTTTCGGGCTCGGAGTGTTTCATCAGAGAAGTCTGCTGTAAATCTTAGAGATGTTCCTTTGTATGTGATTTCCTTCTTTGATCTTGCTGCTTTCAGTATTCTATCCCTATCTATAGTTTTTGTCATTTTTATTAAGATGTGTCTTGGAGTATTCTTGTTGGGGTTTCTTTTAGCTGGTATTCTACGGGCCTCTTGGATCTTGAGGCAAGCATTCTTTAGTTCCGGGAACTTTTCAGCAATGATGGCTTTGACGGTTTCTTCTTCATCAGGGTTTTCTTCTTGCCCTTCTGGGACCCCAATGATCCGTATGTTGTTTCTTCTGGCTTCATCCCGATTATCTCTTGTTGTCTGTTCGGTAATTGTGAGCCTTTTTTTCTATCTTCTGGTGTTGTGTACAGAATCTTTGGAACTCGTCTTCGAGATCACTAATTCTTTCTTCAGTAGCTATTATTCTGCTATGATGGCCTTCCACTGTGTTTTTTATTTCATTTACCTCATTTTTAATACCTGTCATTTCCCTTTGCATTTTCCTCACTTCTGCTATCATGTCCTCTTGTATTTTATTGATTTTGCATTCCATTGCTTCTTTGAATTCCTTTTGAATCCTTAACAGTTCTTTCCGAAATTCTTTTTCAGATAGGTTATGCAACTCATTGGTATTGCTTGACTCATCTGGACCAGTGACTTCACTCACAGAGCTTGATGGAATTTTGCGTTGCTTTACCATTATGACTATTGTAGTTTGCAACTGTGAGTTCTTGGGTGACTAGATAGTACAGTTAGTAGGGGTCTGGTCTGTTTGAAGAGTTTGGGTGGGTAGCAAGGATGTAGGAACCAAGGTTCACTGGTACTTCATGCAAGGTAGGTAGTGAGAGGGTCGCGCGGACTCCCGCGCGGTTTTGAGTTTTGGGATGTTCCCAGAAGCTCAGGGCGCACGGGTCGGTCCGGGCTGGAACCAAGGCACTTTGCCTTGGTTCCCGTTGATGGAGTTTCCGCTCTTCCCTGGGGCAGCTTGGGGTCCGCGGAGACGCAAGAATTACTCACACACCTGTGGGGGGAGTCGAGGCGTTTCCCGGGAACTCAGGGCGCACGGGTCGGGGTCAGTCGGGCTGGAACCAAGGCACTTTGCCTTGGTTCCCGTTGATGGAGTTTCCGCTCTTCCCTGGGGCAGCTGTGGGGGAGTCGAGGCGTTTCCCGGGAACTCAGGGCGCACGGGTCGGGGTCAGTCCGGGCTGGAACCAAGGCACTTTGCCTTGGTTCCCGTTGATGGAGTTTCCGCTCTTCCCTGGGGCAGCTGTGGGGGAGTCGAGGCGTTTCCCGGGAACTCAGGGCGCACGGGTCGGGGGTCAGTCCGGGCTGGAACCAAGGCACTTTGCCTTGGTTCCCGTTGATGGAGTTTCCGCTCTTCCCTGGGGCAGCTTGGGGTCCGCGGAGACGCAAGAATTACTCACACACCTGTGGGGAGTCGAGGCGTTTCCCCGGGAACTCAGGGCGCACGGGTCGGGGTCAGTCGGACTGGAACCAAGGCACTTTGCCTTGGTTCCCGTTGATGGAGTTTCCGCTCTTCCCTGGGGCAGCTTGGGGTCCGCGGAGACGCAAGAATTACTCACACACCTGTGGGGAGTCGAGGCGTTTCCCGGGAACTCAGGGCGCACGGGTCGGGGTCAGTCCGGGCTGGAACCAAGGCACTTTGCCTTGGTTCCCGTTGATGGAGTTTCCGCTCTTCCCTGGGGCAGCTGTGGGGGAGTCGAGGCGTTTCCCGGGAACTCAGGGGCGCGCGGGTCGGGGTCAGTCGGGCTGGAACCAAGGCACTTTGCCTTGGTTCCCGTTGATGGAGTTTCCCGCTCTTCCCTGGGGCAGCTGTGGGGGAGTCGAGGCGTTTCCCGGGAACTCAGGGCGCACGGGTCGGGTCAGTCGGGCTGGAACCAAGGCACTTTGCCTTGGTTCCCATTGATGGAGTTTCCGCTCTTCCCTGGGGCAGCTTGGGGTCCGCGGAGACGCAAGAATTACTCACACACCTGTGGGGGAGTCGAGGTGTTTCCGGGAACTCAGGGCGCACGGGTCGGGGTCAGTCCGGGCTGGAACCAAGGCACTTTGCCTTGGTTCCCGTTGATGGAGTTTCCGCTCTTCCCTGGGGCAGCTGTGGGGGGGCCAGAGTGAACTGTTGACTCCTCTATGAAACCTATTTCAAAACTTTCTGAGGAACTCTCATACTGTTTTCCCAAGCAGCTCCACTAATTTTTCCCTACAACAGTGTAAAAGTGTAGCCTTTCCTCCAAATCCACGCCAACATTGAATAACTTTATTCCAGGTCTAAGATGATATGTCATTGTGGTTTGGGTTTGCATGTCTCCACGGACTAGCAACGCTGACCACCTCTGAATGTGCCTGCTGGCCATTTGGATCTGTTTTGGAAATGGTCTGTTCAGATTCCCTGACAACATGAAATTTCCTCAACATTATGGAATTCTTTGGGATTGGAAATTAACATCACAATGAGATGCCACAAGACGCAGACAAATGTGGCTAAAAGGAAAGGGACAGGTGGTACTAAGAGTGGAGCAATGAAACTGCCAAGATCCTGTGTGTGCGAGTGGCCACAAGTGTAATAAGCAACTTAAGAAAACACTGTTGGCAGTGTTTACTCTCTACAAAGATGGATGCATGAAAGCCTGAGACTGGATAAACACTCTTAATAACTACTCCAAAGATATACGTATGTGTATAAACTTAGATATCCTTAGATATGTAATAAACATTTCTGAATCAACCAGATGCCATTGGGCTACATGGCACGTGATAGGTCCAATGGAAATGTTACTGGCAACCGCCCGAGCAAATCGGTGAATAATGGGATTCAAGTGATCAAGTGAAGTGATGTAATAAACACATATAATTTTATATATATATGTATATATATAATTATAAAGGCATATATCTACCTTTCTATATCAATATCTATAATTGCCAAACTTATGTACTAGCATATTCATTGCATCACTGTTTTAGTGTAACAAAGTGGAAAGAGCCCAACCTTCTACTAGCAGTGATTGCTTAGCAAGTTTGGTGACTGGCAGCTACTTGAGCCACATAGCAAATGAACAAAGGCAGGATTTGAGAGCAGAACACCATCGCTCACCATTGCTCCGGTTCTTCACCAGGTTCACATTCCTCTGCCCCATCCATGTAAGCACCCAACTAAAATGTCACATATATGGGGCCGGAGAGATGGTCCAGCAGGTAGGGCGTTTGCCTTGCATGTGGCTGGCCCATGCAGGCCCGGGTTCGATCCCCAGTATTCCATATGGTCCCCTGAACACCGCCAGGAGTAATTCCTGAGTGCAGAGCCAGGAGAAACCACTGAGCATTGCTGGGTGTGACCCAAAAAACAAAATAATAATAATAATAATAATAATAATAATAAAATGTCACATATATCCTCATATTAGATCTGATGTTTAAACATCTCATTTGGTTTTTGCTACAAAGGCCCCATTTTGCCATAAAAGCATGCTCTCAGAGCTTTCTTATTCTATGCAAGATTTTGCTATTTTATATTGTTCGTGCAACATTAGAATTATCAACATGTCATACTTTGAAAGTCCAGAGTCTCTCAGACATGGGGCAGAGCTGTTCCTTGCTCTCCCTGTGCACAGCCGTTCATGAGGCAGTCGGGAGGCATGGCGGGTTCTAGCCCTGGCCCACCACGTTGGCAGAGCCTCACAACAAGCCAGACCACCACCCTCTACTCCACAGGCGCCGCCATTTTCCACATTTGGACTTCCCTCTCGTCAGAACTCCACCCAGCAGACCAGCCCATCACAGCCCGGCTTGCGCGCCGCAAGCGGCCTGCGCGGTTCATCAATAAATGCTTTATTTGGAGGTGTTTAAAAGAGTTTGCCTCCCACTCGGCAAGCCTGGCAAGCTTCTCGTGTTGCATTTAATATGCCAAATTCCAGTAACAATTACATTAGGTCATTCCCATGACCTAATATAATGGTTTGAGGCTCTTTATGTTCCTGTAGCAAGCCGATGCCCCTGGCTCTACTGGCATGAGACAGGACATATGGAGATATTACTGGTGCCCGCTCTAGCAAATAGATGATCAACGGGAAGATCGTGATCATGATCGTGATCATACTTTGAAGCCAAAAAGTGCAATCTCCTAAGATTTTAAAACACTTTACAGTATTTCATTTACACGGAAACATGGAAGCTCATCCAGCATCACCCTCCGAGTTGTTTTAGATATCTGATTGTCTAGCTTCCTCACTGTCTTTCTCGAGGGGTAGGGAACCTTCCTTCTGCCAAGGGCCACTGGACATTTGCATTACTTTCATGTTATACAATAGAGACTGGCAGACCAGGGACAGACAGCAAAAACCACACACTTCTGTCCTGCATGCACCAGAACCAGACCATATTATTTCCAGGCATCATACCACCCATGGCTAACCATTCCCCACACTTATTCTAGTTCATGCTCTTGCCCAAGTAAAACAGTCAGATCTAGACACCTTATTCACAAAAGGTGCTGCACCCACCACTAACCAGAGATCACAGCACGACTGGGTGCCATTTGGAAATGCAGAATTCCAGGTGCTAATTCTGACCTTCTGAGTCAGAATCTCCATTTTAATAGGAATCTTGGCTCTTGTAGGTATATTCAAGTTTTTGAAAAATCTGACTTAGATGATGTATTTCTCCCAACTCCCAAATTGTGAGTTTTCTTATTCCTCGCTTGAGCTAATTTATTTCCATAGGTACTGTGAAAGATAGTCCTATCAATTTTATCAGTAAGTGTTTTAGTCTATTAGAATCATTCTTGAGTGCTGCTCTATCCCAATCAGCTTTTTTGCCTGCTGTATTACTGAATTTAACTGAATTAACTATTAAGGACTTCAGGCAGAAGCTTCTCTTCTAGGGCTGACTGAAAAACAATTTGTTTGCAAGGTATTGTACCCTCCACAAGTGACTACAAATGTAATCAGCTAGAAGCAAGCAAAGCTGACATGTGTCAGCTCTGGTGGGTCGCCGTGTAAATGTCTATGAGTGTTCCTAATTTAAAAGATCAATAGTTGAGTTCCTACTGCGTTCTCAAAATCCTGGGAGATTTTATGCTGGATGAGAGCGCAACAGTGATATCAATTCCTTTGTGAATTCTCAGATTTCTTTAGCTCTCAGACATTCTCTTATCTCTTGGGGTTTTCTGTCTTAAGCACAAATTTATCTGAAAAGATTTTAGAAAGAGTGATAGCCCAACAGGTAGGGCATTTGCCTTGCAAGCAGCCGGCCTGTGCCGGCCTGGGTTCGATCCCCGGCATCCCATATGGTCCCCGAGCACCGCCAGGAGTAATTCCTGAGTGCAGAGCCAGGAGAAACCCCTGAGCATCGCCGGGTGTGACCCAAAAAGCAAACAAACAAAAAAAAAGATTCCAGAAAGATGCCTTGGTAGTAATTCAGGATTACTGGTTTCATCAAACAACCACCACCATCAACAACCCAAATCAAACACAACAATCAATCAATCTCCCACCAGGTATAACCCACCCCAGAAGAAAGGGAACTGCGGTATGGCTGTATCAAGAACAAGAAGTTTGCCTGGAGCACAAACAAGGAGGGACCACACAGTATTGAATATATTTTTAAGAATCAATGAAACAGAACAGCTAGTTAAGGAAATGAATTAAATTATTATGACCTTAACAATTTGCACTTAACAAGTGCAAACTAGAGAAAGGCATCATGGAATGAAATAATTTTACCTGAGAACCATAAATGAATGTCAGTGTGAAAACAAATGTACAATTCACAATTTTATGACATATAGTTCAAAAAGACGAAAAACACCTTGCACAATTTTAACATAAAGTTCAGAATTTTTCTTCCACCTGAGAAATACAAAAAAAACTTTCACCAAGTAAAGAGTTGAAGGAAAGTCATGAGCTTCTAAATACATTTTGAGATTTTATTGTCAAAATGATTTACAATAGGGTGATATGTGCCTCGTAGAAGCTATTTGGGAGTGTTTCTGTTTCTTCTATTTCCTAGAAGAGCTTGAACAGGACAGGCAGTAGGTCCTCCTTAAAGGTTTGGTAGAATTCGTTAGTGAACCCATCTGGACCTGGACTTTTGTGTTTGGGCAGACTTTTAATTACTGTTTCAATTTCCTCGATGGTGATAGGCTTATTCAGGTATTGGAGGTCTTCTTGTTTCAATCGCGGGAGGTTATAGGACTTCAGGAATTTATCCATTTTTTCTAGGTTCTCATGTTTCATGGTGTACAGGTTCTCAAAGTAATCTCTGATGATCTTTTGGATTTCTGTCTTTTCTGTTGTGATGTCACCATTTTCATTTCTGATTCTGTTTACTTAGGTTCTCTCTTTCCCTGTCCTTAAAAGTCTTGCCAGTGGCTTGTCGGTCTTGTTTTTTCAAAGAACCAGCTCTTGGTTTCTGATAAGGGGTTAATATCCAGGATATATCAGGCACTGGTACAGCTATATAAGAAGAAAACAGCCAACCCCATTAAAAATGGGGGAGAAGAGATGAACAGAAACATTGACAAGGAAGAAATTTGAATGGCCAAAAGGCATATGAAAAATGCTTATCATCACTAATCATCAGAGAGATGCAAATCAAAACAACAATGAGATATCACCTCATACCACAGAGACTGGCCCATACCCAAAAGGGTAAAAGCAACAAGTGCTGGCGTGGATGCAGGGGGAAAGGGGACTCTCATACATTGTTGCTGGGAATATCGACTTGTACAACCTTTCTGGAAACAATATGGACATTCCTCCAAAGACTAGAAATTGAGCTCCTTTTGACCCAGTCATACCACTCCTGGGAATATACCCTGGGAAGCCAAAAACACACAACAGAAACACAATCCGCACTTTTATTTTCATAGCAGCACTATTCGCAATAGCCAGAACCTGGAAACAACCAGTATGCCCGAGAACTGATGACTGGATAAAGAAACTGTGGTACATCTACACAATAGAATACTATGCAGCTGTTAGGAAAAATAAAGTTATAAAATTTGCCTATAAATGGATGGACAGGGAAAGGATCATGTTGAGTGAAATCAATCAGAAGGAAAGAGAGATATATAGAATGACTGCATTTATTTGCATGACATAAATATATCAGGTGGTGTTACCAAAAGTGGAAATTACTGCAAACGTGTGTGGGAGTCAGGTTAGGTAAGACAGAGAAGGGAACATGTATGAATAAATGTCGAAAGGGCTAAATACCAACCTAGAACTGAACATTAAATACAGGCAAAGAAATGCACATGATGGTTTCTAAGTGTATGTAGTGCAACCCACAATGTGTAAGAGAAGGAAAAGGAGAGGGAGAGAGAAGAGAGATAAAGAACATGCCATTTAGGCAGGTTATGGGAGGGGGAAGGGAATTAGGGACATTGGTGGTGGGAAATGGGCACTGGTGGAGAGCAGGGTGCTGGAACACTATGTGACCGAAACCTCTAAACATGAGCAACGTTGTAATCTCACCATGGTATAATAAAATGTTTAATAAAAAATGATTTATAATAGATAAAGAACTCAAAATATTGATGAATATGTAGTAAGAATGGTTTTTGTAAAACATACAGAAAATTAGTAAGTGATCAATGATGTGATCAAACAGATGAACTAACAATCACATTGGAAATACAACAAAAAAGAAATCACCTCACAGGCTATAAACCATATGCGTAATTCCATTAGAATTTAAAGCATTCCCAAAGGATAACCTAAATGGCCAACAAAAGGTGACTCATTAAGGAACTTTTAGGTTATCAAGTGGATGAAGACCATTGTGATTTAAATGAAAATGACAGGAACAATCAACAATTCTGCTTAGCACCTGAACCCACCATTGATGTTCAAACCAAGGTCCTTGGGTGTTGCCTTCATCAAGTGGTCTCAAAGAGCACTTCTTGCTCCAAATTTTCTCATTCTTGTGTTTTAAAATCTTTTCCAGGGGGTGGAGCGATAGCACAGTGGGGGAGGGCATTTGCCTTGCACTCAGCCTACCCGGGTTGGATCCCCAGCATCCCATATGGTCTTGTGAGCACAGCCAGGAGTAATTCCTGATTGAAGAGCCAGGAGTAACCCCTGAGCATCATCGGGTGTGACCCAAAAAGCAAATAAAGAAATAAATAAATAGATAAATAAATGGATGAATAGACAGACAGATGATACTAAAATCTTTTTCTGCTCTTTCCTCAAAATAGTATTTTTCTACATGAATATATATATACATAATTAATTTATTTTTCTTAAAAAATCTCACCTGCTCTTTATTCATAGATTAAATCATCTGCCTCCTCACTTAGTCTTACCCATCTCAGGGAATTGTGCCTGAGTTCAGAGAGAGAGAGAGAGAATACAGAATTTTGTGGACAGAGAGAGTGGGAGGGAGAGAGAGAGAGAGAGAGAGAGAGAGAGAGAGAGAGAGAGAGAGAGACAGAAAGAGCACATCTGTATTTTATAACTGATTCCAGTTCAGAGCAGTTGTCCTCTGCCTCTGCCCCAAGAGTCTACATCTTGGAGCAATCTCAAGGGCATTCAAGGAGAAGGAACAGACCACACCTTCAGCTCAAAGCATGTTAGTTATGTGACAAAATCATGAGGAATGAAAAACGGTGAGAGAGCAAGCGAGGGTGACAGTGAAGGGATATTAAATATGACTGGAATACAATCTACCATAAACTCTGAATGAAAGAATGGCAAATATTTTATATTCCTGTTTAAATAAGAGGTATTATAAGTGCCCCAACATGTAAAAACAAAACAAACTAGGGGCTGAGTGATAGCACAGCGGGAGAGCTTCCACCTTGCATGCAGCCCACCTTGATATGGTCCCCGGCATCCCATATGGTCCCCCGAGCACTGTCAGGTGTAACTCTGAATGCAGAGCCACAAGTAACCTCTGAGCATTGCTGGGCATGACCCAAAAATCAAAAGAACAAAAACCTAAAACTTATAGGGTCCATTTCCCTTATAAATAAGGGGAATATACTAGTTTGGAGTTTTCGTTTAAAACTCCAAACACAACCTAAGAAGAGATGAGTGAGTTAGGAATGTGGCACACAGACCAACAGAATTACTACTCAACTTTAAGAAAAGATGAAATCATGCAGGAACATGTAAACTAAAGCCACCTCAATTTAAAAAAAATACTTTTAAAAAGAGCTTTAATCATAGGAGTATACAATATGGCGGGAAATGGGGTGGGAGAAGAGATGAAAACTTTTCCTACATCATTTTGTGATGCTTCCCTCGAGGTGGAAGGGGTTCAAGCACTGGATGACAGGATGAAGCCCGCCAGGGGTCTCTCCCGGAAGGCGAGGGAAGCAGAAAGGTCAGAGGGAACAGGAAGGAGAAGTGAAGGGTAAGTGGGCTTCGAACCACCACCAAGCAATGAGAAGGCATCTGAGACCCGGTGATGAGAAAGCCACAGACACGAGAGCTTGGAGGACTCATCTGTGCTGGTTTCTGGTTCTGATCAGACTGTTGAGGACAGGTGGGAAATGGGGAATAACCATCAGATCAGACAATGCGCACAGACACAGGAACCATAAAGCAAAAAGGTTCTGGAGGGAGAAGGGTTATGACTCGCACTGATTCTTTCAGATCACTTAATGTGAAATACCTGGGGAATATAGAAACAGGATAAATTGGGAAAGTGGACTCTCAGCTGATGCACCCAATATGGTATAGGAATGACGTTGGCATGGGAAGTACCACAGTATTGTAAATCCCAACACCTCAACAGAAAGTCAAAAAGTAGATGAGATTTTTATTACAACATGGATGGAACTCCGAGTGCATCATACTAAGTGAAATAAGCCAAAAAAAAGACAAATATGGAATAACCTCACTCATATGATATATAAAAAAATGGGACTGGGTAATGCCCAGTGATAACAACAAATCTGAGATTGCCAGTTTTGGTGGGGAGTAGGCTGAAAGGGTCCAGTGGACCGTGGTGGAGGGATCTTTGTCCTCACCACAGTCCATTAGACCCTCAGCTTATCCTGGTGGTGAGCCTGGCCTGGATGCCTGAAAAATATAAGCACTGTCTTGTACACCAATTTTATTGATAATTTTAATTAGTTAAATCAAATTATACATAAATTGATTGGGAAAACAATGACAACAAAATAGGCTGAATGATGACTAGTCCTTGGGCAGAAGAGAGCAAGGGAAGAAGGTGCCTGAAAATAATGGGGCGGGTAGACTGTGCAGTGGACTTATGGAAATAGGACAGAAGGAATACAGCTAAATTCCAACACACACTTCCTGTGCTTTCTCTATTTCACTCTAATTCCATGCAAATCTTCCAAAATCAGTGACACTTTAAATACTACATGAATTCACGTTCCTGAGAGGCAACTCTTTAATCCTGTGAATTAAAGAGTTCATCCTACTGCCCATCTTATTGCCCACAGCACAGGAGCTGGGAGAAGAGAATGGCCCTGTAGCCACAGCGGCACAGGAATCAGTGTTCAGTGATTGATCTCATCACTTATTCCATAACTGAGTTTGTGTCTTCAAAATCATAACTGAGTATCCACCAGGAGGGCTCAGGGACAGTTGAAATAGCTTAGTGTCCAAATGCTTTACAGAAAAGAGGCCCAGCATGCATGGACCTCCAAAAACAGTCCCCAGACACTGCCAGGAGTAGCTTAAAGAGTCCCACTCCCATACAAATAACACAGAGCAGCTCCCGGGACGTGGGAGGCCCTAGCACACTGCACTAGAGAGATAGGGATGTGTAGTTACAACTTCAGGCAGTCTCATGTCTGTGCTAGGCACCATCTCTTCCAAGTCTCTGTAGTTTTTGCTAAAACTATTTCACTTTTCTCGAAGCATTTCACAATTCATGCGCATCCATGTACATCCATGATAAAATAAATGTATTCCCCCATACTGGCACCTGAAAATCTGATCCCTAATGCATGGGATGGAGTCTTCAGGAAGAGTCGTGATGGTGGAGCCCTCATGATTGGGATCAGGGACCTCAGAGGAAACAGCCAATGGGTCAGGGAGATTTTGCTTTCTTCCCTCCCCTACCAGCTCCCCTCACACCATGAGATATTGGCAGAAACCATCCATGCTGGTGCCCTAATCTTCTTCTTGACCTTTCTTGGCTCCCAAATGTGTGATAAATTTCCATTACCAGTTAGCCAAGCTACTATATTTTGCTCTAGCAAACCAAACTGACAAAATTGATTTCCAAGGGATATTATATTTTAAAGGACTGAATGCTTTTTAGGATGTGGAGTTTTATTGCATTGTTATGTAGGGGCCTGACCATAACACATAGGCTAAAACATACACATCATACGTATACTGCCATTTAAATTGAGGTGGCCTGTCAGACTTGCTTAAAGGAAACAGACATTTTTCCTGAGCTGACAAATGCAGCATAGAAGGGAAAGCAATGATTTGCAAATCATATCACGTAATGCTAAAAAAATATTAATTTTACATGTATGAGAAGAGATTTAAGATGCCCAGTGTGCCTCCTTGATGGGCCTGAGAAATGAAATTTGAATCCAGGAGTATCCTTGTAATCTCCTGAAGATCAATCTTTAATCACACGCAGAAAATCTGCAGCATCATACACAGCCTCAGTTTCTCCACTATGGGCCTTAGGACTTATAGGGTCTTTTCCTGCTGTGATTATCTAACTTCAAACCATCACAGTTGAGTCTCCATGCAGCCCATCCCTGTGGCTGGGAGCCCTGTCTTTCAAGCGTCAGAGGTGAGCACCCTGCTGGCTGCTGGAGGAGCCTTAGCCCTTCCACAGCCTTCCTGCTTGATTTTAAGCAAGTAGCTGGGGAAATTTGGGGCTTAATGAGCCCTTCTTTGTCCTTGGGAAAGTCACAGAATGCAGCAGCTGGCAGGCAGCAAGAGTTGCTTTCGGAGTCTTACGGATCCTCTGCAATTCTTTAGGTGAGCTCCTATTTTACATTATAGGTTACTGATGACCCGACAGTTGAGCCCCTACCTCCCATCAATTCCCCAACAAAGGAGGACCACATGCATCTGCTTTATTGGCCACATTTTCCAGCACAACCTGAGATAACTTTGAAGAAAGGCAATTCTTTCCTTTTTTTCTGTGAAAAGGGAAGAACAGCATGTATTAATGGATGGTTGCTCGAATTCAGTGACCCAGAATCATACCCAAAGTATCTCCTTTGAGCCAGATTCTGTTAAGAGTTATACACGGTGCTCAGAAGAGTTTCAGTAATTCCTGGCACACTAGCCCAGGTAGAAACAGCTGGGTTCAGAGGTTCGGGAGCTCTCAATCTCAGGACATGTAGCTGACCTGGAAAAGTCTAGATCAGGGACCGCATGGGAGTTGGGACAAACAACTGAGATAACAATGGTGAGAGATTACTCACAGGAGCAGTTTTATATGACCATACTTTGAACAGTCAGAGTTGATCGATGACTGATTGGTTCTATCTTGCTCCACTGAAGAGCCACAGTTTTATTTCAAATGCTAACTCTTCAAGGGAAAGTATTTCCTGGTCAGGGAAACAGTGATGATGACTACATATGCCTGTAATTCTTGCTCTGCTAACATAGTTTAGCCTGTCGCACATTGCTTTGGGGGCCAGCTTGAAGCTGTTGGTTGGCCTCTGTTTTGCACCCACTTAACAGCAAAGTCACATCCATCTGTTGTCAACCGACTGTTGCCCATATGGTGATCGTCAGTGGTCCAGCCGGGATGAGGAGACTGGGGCAGACCTTGAGAACCCATCAAAACAATGCAGATTGACAATCCTCTCTTCCTAACTTCTGATCATCTTTGAGGCTTGCCGTGATTTGGGGACCCTTGGGAGCATATGTCTTTGCAAATTGAAAAAAATAGTCAAATCTCTCCAAAATTTGTTTTGAGAATAAACTTTCTGTTGAAAGCTCTATATATAGGGAGAAATGCATCTTAGGAAGGATAGAAAAGGGGATTTATTTTCAGTAATTATTTCTACTATGGGGAAAATGTCCATGTAGACATTTTTATCTTCTTTTGTCCATATGTCAGTGACAAAAAAATTATTTAAGGATTGTTATCAATATCCATTTCTGTTTGTTAAAACTACTACAGAAAAATTATAAGATGCTCATTTGGAATGCTATTGAAAGATTCTGAAAGTTCATTGCTTGTTACTGCCCACGTGAAACCCAAGTACAATTCTTCTCTTTTTCCACAAATCCGTATTCTACTGATTCCTAAGAAACCCCTAGTATGAATTACCTTGGTAACTTATTTCCACTTTCGGCATCTGGAAAGAGTGAGAGTGGAACAGTTCCAAGGGAGATCACGTTATTGTCAACGTGAAAACGACTCATTTCCAAACTACCTGGTCTGGAGTGAAGAACAGTGTGGATTTGGGGGGAAGGATGCCCTTGTATACCTATAATTCCTTCGCATCTTTTCTTTTCTAAAAAATAACTCCAAAATATTATTAGCTAGGGGTTTCTCTTACATTCGATTTCTCAAGTAAATGAGTCATGCTGTTCTCTAGGACATCTTTTACTAATGAGCTTCTTTATTTGGGCTGAAGCAATGGTGACCCTGGGTGCTGACAGCAGAGAAACTAATTGCTTGGAGCCCAAACAGTGAATCTCTGTGTGCATAAGCAAAGTGTGCTTTGAGGTACATTCTTGATATTTTTCTTCTCTCCTATAACCACTCCCTCACCACACCACAATTTACCATCATGTTGTATCTTTCTACACCATTATGGAATATCAAGTTTCAAAAATTCTTGAAGCAGCATCTGAAACGTAGCTCTGTTCTAATCAGCAAAATATATACTTTCCCCATGCCCAAGAACTGGGGAAAGTACATCAAAGGTCATGATGTTGTCTACTATTTAACTTAAAAACGTATGCCCCTTTGTGCTCTTAAAGGATGCAGTCTCAAAGTGTGGAAATGACTCATGGATTTGTTGACTAATTCCTGCTTTACCAACTTATTAAACACAGTGAGATTTTGAAAAGAAGTTCCAGGTGACATCTGTTTCCTAATTCTCATGGAGCTTTGACCAGAGTTTAATGTGACCCTGTCATGGGCTCTTGTACATTACCTTAGAACTGAGGAATCAGACCCTAACGATAGACTCACACACATACAGAAAAGTGTGGACTAAAAATACTCTGCATTTGCATGGCACCTCACAACTTCAGATTCATTATCATAATGCGCCTGATTATACTTGCCTCATATTTCACCTGTCTCAAGGCTTAAGGGATTCAATGAAATAAATGCAAGTAAATTTGCACATATGTAGGTCACAGTAAATGGAAACTCTTCTTCCTGTTACTGACTTTTGTTCTAGAGCTGACAACCATTTCTCTTTTATCTGTTCTCATAAACCTTCAATCTTTTATTTTCTAGTTAACACTAAAATCAGGTAACCACCACAGCTTTCAGCTGCCTCAGGTTTTCTCTCTGAAGCACACGGAGTAGCTCACAGCACACATTCCCTCAGACTCTCCTCTCTCTCTGCCCATTTTCTCTCCGTTTCCCAAATCTTGATGTCACTGGGGTCAATTATAAATAATATTCCATTGACTTTTGATGAACTTTTCCAAACAAATTTTTTAATTTGTGTTTAATTATCCAGCTCTTTGAAGATTACACTTTCTCTCCAGATACTCTGCTCTGTCAGTGATCTCAATTAGTCCTTTTTTCCCCCCACTATCTCCCAATTGCAAAGCTATAATTTTAGCTCCTCTTGAAAGAGTTGTTGTAAGACTGTCAAAGTAGAAGGTAAAAAAAATTCGTAATAAAGGAAACGGTGCTTCTAAGAGTTGAAGGTCCTCCTTTCACGGCAAGGACGGAGTTTTTCTTCATGAGGCCAAAATCATAGCATGGGGATTAATCTGGAAACATGCACAACTTACCTTTAAAATTCAGGCTGCACTTAACTTGCTCAAGAGGAGAATGAAAGTTTGTCTGCGTCCTTTGCCCTATCAAATGGCCATTTGCTCTGTGGCACCTGGCCACCACTCATAGTCCTAACAGGACTATTATGAGGACATTTCAGTGCCATGGCAACAATATCCAGTCTCCAAAGGAGGAAAACAGTTTCCTGCAGTCGTGGAGTGAACACTGGTGGGTACTCAGCCAGGAATGACTCCCCACACCCACTTCTCACACATCTCCACCACTTTGCTCAGGTCTTGCTCCTTCAAGCCTATTTTTCAAAAAACTGGGTGCTAAGCTTTCCCATTGGTGTCCAAGCCTGGGCCTCCTTCTAGACCCAGTTCTGGGTCTGGGCCCGCCAGTGAATCACAGTGTGTCCTGTGCCACACTCTCTTTCCTTCGCCAGTGACTGCTCGGGCTCTGGTTCAGGAAAGAGAGATGGAAGAGGACATCTACTGAGAGTCTTCCTTGGAGAGAGGAAGGGGCTCCCTTCTGCCCCAGACGCTGTCAGGTTGCATGTTGAGGTCAGAGAGCAGCTCTCCCTTGGGGTCAAGAAGGAATCAGCCTGAGAGAAAACGCTGAGGATGGCAGAGCAGATGGATGGAAGCAAAGCAGGATTTTGATGACATGAGAGAAGTGCTGAATTAATTAACCTTGGAACTGTCATACCTCTGGAGCTCTGGCTCCGTAAGGTAATGAATCCCCTCGTTATCTAAGATGTTTTAGGTCAGGGTTCCTGATACTTGCGCCAAAATCATTCTAACTAAGCTACAGCAATATCATTTTATGAGATGCTTGCCAACGGCTAAAAGATGTCCATCACTTTAGTGTGAGGCTGGGAGGTTCTGCCCATATTTTATGGCATCTTAAGACCTATTTTCTATCAATCAGCTTCCAACTTCTATGGGCATGTGTTTTTATAACTTAGAAAAGAAGCTAATTCAAAACATTGGGGAAAATAATAAATATGAGGAATACTTAAAAGGAGCATATACATCACTCACCAGAGAAGCACAGTGGTAAAAGATAGACCTGAATCTGTAGTTTTCATTATCATTTGTCATTTTGCAATGGCTACCCATAATGAATCATTAAAGATCATCTGAATAAAGCATGAGTTTGAAAATTATACTGGTAGAATAGAGTGAAAGCAGAAATGGCTATGCTAAGAGTCAATCAGAATAGAACAAAATGTTAGACCCAGACCCGATGAAATGCATTAGACAAATTTAGGTAAGAGTTAAAAAGAAGTACTCATGAATCTAATTGCTGCCACTTACGAGATATATAAATAGTGTTACATAGACACTACAGATGTTAACTTATCTTCATGAATCAATAGGTAATTCTTTTGCATGCCGAGATGGCACACACCCAGCTGTGCACAGGGATCACTCCTGGCAGTGTTCACGCCATGTGCGGTGCCAGGAACTGAACCAGGACCAGCCACATGTGCGACAACACTTTAACCACTACACGACCTCTTTGGCTCAGCAGGTGAATCTTGGTCCCGCTAGATATCAGGATGTTCTTATCTATAAAAGGTAAATATCTAGCGAACCAGAATATTTTAGAGTTAGACTTGGCTTTGTGCATTTTGCAAATTTCCACAGGCAACTATTTCATACTATAGATAAATGCTTCTCAACTTTTTCCTAGCCACGATCCCATTTTTATAATGTTCCTTTCCTGTGCAATCCCTGTCTTCCTGGTCCTTCTAGTCTCCTGCTGTGAACCCCCCCATGTATATAATTTCACCTGTGAACTCCCTTAGAATATGATGGAGGTCCACAAGAAGCCATAGTCACTGTCTTAAAATAGGTTTTAGTTTCTTAAACACAACACATTTGATGAACATGCAGTGATTAAAGTTGAATTCAAAACCAACTATATGATGAATCCAAGCATTTCTAAGCGCCTTACCCCATGTTGTATTTGATGAAAAAAAGAAATAAATTAAATTAAGAAGTCATGCACTCATGCAAGCAATATGATATACTGAACTCATCTTTAAATAGGTCTCATGAGTGAGACTTTAGTTCTGGGAAAACAAGTACAAAAAGCCACTTAAATGCTGAAATGAACACACAAAACCCAACAAAGAAATTAAGAAGTCTTGTAGCCATCAGTGGAGGAAGGAGTGAGGAAAAGAAAGAGGTGGACTAGAAGGGAGATGAGAAAGATTCTAACCATTTTTTTTTTTTTTAATTTTTTATTTTTACAATTACAAAGATATACAATTAAAAAGTTCATATTTGGGTTTTGGTCATACAGTGTTCCAGCACCCATCCCGCCACCAGTGCCCATCTCCCACCACCAACTTCCCGGTTCCCTCCCCCTCCCCAGCCCTCCTCCATGGCAGGTTCTTTATTTCTTTCCATTTCTCTCTCTTTTCTCTTTTCCTTCCCTCCAGACTATGGATTATAGAACATACATTAAAGGGTTGTCATGTGTATCTTTTTGCCTCTATTTAATGCTCAGTTCTAGGTTGGTATTAGTATCCTCGACAATTGTTAGCACACTGTTCCATTTTCTGTCTTACCTAGCCTCTGACTCCCACATGTTTGTGATAATTTCCACCTTTGACAAGACCTCCTGATATATGGTTCACTTGACCTTGGATATTGGTATCATAATATGTACCTATATATTTATGTTATGCAGATAAATGCAGTCATTCTGTATCTGTCTCTCTCCTTCTGGCTAATTTCGCTCAACATAATCTTCTCCATGTCCATCCATTTGTAGGCAAATTTTATAACTTCACTTTTCCTAACAGCTGCATAGTATTCCATTGTGTAGATGTACCAAAGCTTTATCCAGTCATCGATTTTCGGGCACTCTGGTTGCTTCCAGATTCTGGCTATTGTGAATAATGCTGCTATGAACATAAAAGTAGGGATGGTGTTTCCGCTGCATATTTTTGGCATCCCAGAGTAGATTCCCAGGAGTGGTATGGCTGGGTCAAATGGGAGTTCAATTTCTAGTCTTCGGAGGAATGTCCATATTGTTTTCCAGAAAGGCTGTACCAGCCGGCATTCCCACCAACAATGGATGAGTGTTCCCTTTTCCCCACACCCACGCCAGCACTTGTTCTTGTTCTTTTGAATATGTGCCAGTCTCTGTGGTGTAAAGTGGTATCTCATTGTTGTTTTGATTTGCATCTGATGATTAGTGATGATGAGCATTTTTTTCATGTATTTTTTGCCATTCGAATTTCTTCCTTGCTGAAGTTTCTGTTCATTTCTTCTCCCCCATTTTTTGATGGGGTTGTTTGTTTTCTTCTTGTAAAGTTCTACCAGTGCCTGATATATCCTGGATATTAACCCCTTATCAGATGGGTATTGGGTGAATATTCTTTCCCATTCTGTGGACTGCTTTTGTATCTTAGTCACTGTTTCTTTTGAGGTGCAGAAGCTTTTTAGTTTCATGTAGTCCCATATGTTTATCTTTTCTTCTAGTTGCTTTGTTAGTGATGTTTCATCTTTGAAGATGCCTTTACCTTCAATGTCATGGAGGGTTTTTCCTGTATTTTCTTCAATGTACTTTATGGATTCAAGTCTGATATTGAGATCTTTAATCCACTTTGATCTGATTTTTGTGCATGGTGTTAGACACAGGTCCAAATTCATTTTCTTACATGTCGCTGCCCAGTTTTCCCAACACCACTTATTGAAGAGGCTTTCCTTACTCCATTTTAGACTCGTTGCACCTTTATCAAAGATTAAATGATCATGTGTTTGAGGTTGGGTGTCAGGATACTCAATTCTATTCCATAGGTCCACAGGTCTGTTTTTATTCCAATACCATGCTGTTTTAATTACTACTTCCTTGTAGTACAGTTTGAAGTTGGGTAAGGTGATGCCTCCCATCTTCTTTTTCCCGAGGATTGCTTTAGCTAGCCTTGGGGGTTTATTGTTCCATACAAATTTCAGGAGTGTTTGGTCAATTTCTTTTGAAGAATGTCATGGGTATCCTTATAGGGACTGCATTGAATCTGTACAGAGCTCTAGGGAGTATTACCATTTTGACAATGTTGATTCTCCCCATCCATGAGCAGGGAATATGTTCCCATTTCCTTGTGTCCTCTTTTATCTCTTGGAGCAGTGTCTTGTAGTTTTCTTTGTACAGGTCCTTTACACACTTGGGTAAGTTGATTCCTAGGTATTTGATTTTCTGTGGCACAATTGTGAATGGAATTGTTTCCTTAATATCCCTGATGAACACGGATGCTAAGATCTTCAACAAAATACTAGCAAATAGAATCCAAAGACTCATCAAGAACATTATACATCATGACCAAGTAGGATTCATCCCGGGTATGCAAGGATGGTTCAACATTCGCAAGTCAATCAACATAATACATCATATCAATAAGAGAAAAAAATAAAAAACATATGATCCTATCAATAGGCGCAGAGAAAGCATTTGACAAGATCCAGCACCTGTTCATGATTAAAACACTCCAGAAAATGGGAATTGAAGGGACTTTCCTCAAGATAGTTACAGCCATCTACCAAAAAGCCCACAGCGAGCATCATTCTCAATAGGGAAAAGTTGAAAGCCTTCCCCTGAGATCAGGGACAAGAGAAGGTTGCCCACTCTCACCTCTTTTATTCAATATATTACCGGAAGTACTTGCCATAGCAATCAGAGAAGAAAAGGACATCAAGGGCGTCCAGATAGGCAAGGAAGAAGTCAAGCTATCATTATTTGCAGATGACATGATATTATACCTAGAGAACCCTAAACTCTCTACCAAAAAACTCCTAGAAACAATAGACACATATAGTAGAGTGGCAGGATACAAAATCAACACGCAAAAGTCGGGTGGCTTTCCTATATACAAATAACGAAAGAGAAGAAAGGGATATTAAGGTAACCATGTTTCTTAAACTACAGTAATTTTTTTAAAAAGCAGTTCTGTAACTATATTCAATGATTAGTGATTCAAATATATTTGATTCTAAGTGAAAGTATTCAGAAGGTCATGACAGGAAACATATACAGATTGGATAATTAAGGATAAATACATGGAAGGAGTGATACCATTTGATCGCTCTGAAATAAAGGATTAGAGTGCCCATAAGTGAAGCAGAGGTCAACAGATAGTCAACCAACAAAGAAAACTTTCCAAGACATCCAGTGTTCAGCAGAAACAGATGTTCTGCAGGTGGAGGATGCTTTCTCATCATAACAAGGTTCCTCAGGAAGAAGGAACACAATCAGGAAGACTGTCCTAAGGTCGTACTTGGTGCTGAGATTCTGTGATAAACAAATTACGCAAAGATCAAAGAAACAGCCCATAGAGCAATCTTACTATTCCACTGTTAAGGTTACACTTCCGTTCTGTGGATAAGTAATGCTAAGACTTAGTGAACAAATTCTTTACTGGCATTTCAGCATATATATTATCTCTTTTTATACAGCAACCTAAAAATACCACACCGTAGGTCTTGGTTGATAGTTAGGGAACCCAACTTTCTGAGATGTTACCTCAGTTATGCAAAGCACTGAGTGGGCAAGCCAGAACGTAAAGGCAAATCTCAATACTTTTTTTCAAATCTTGCATTTTTAAAAAATACTAATCCCCAATGACTTCAAATACCAGCTCCTGTTTTGTGCTCAGCAACTTCTATTTTCTTTCAGCAATCAGTATTTCAATCTTACTTTTCATCATTGCCTTTAAGTCATCATAACACAATTAAATAGAACTATTCATGTCTAAACTCAAGAATTCCTGACTCTAAACCTTTGAAGATGTGACATCTAATTTTAAATCCATTTCTCCTTTTCTCAATATCTCTCTAAACTCCAGTTCTAGTAAAAACCTGCTTCAAGCAGTACACTCTGAGTCTCCTCCCTTCTCTCCTCAGTTTTCCAGTCTGAGAATTCACACATTTCATATTAGCTCTCTTGTAGTATTAACACTTTCTGCTCTGTATTATTGCACATATATTTATGTAAGAACTGAATAATACATTTTCTGTGGATCAAATCTCTACCACTAGCAGCCAGCTATAGCACAGAGGGTAGGGCGTTTGCCTTGCATGAGACCAGCCCAGGTTTGATCCCTGGCATCCCATATGGTCCCCCAAGCTCCACTAATTTCTAAAATTCCCTCACTATGGGGCTGGAATGATAGTCCAGCGGGTAAGGGGTTTGCCTCACATGCGGCTGGACCCGGGTTTGATCCCCCAGCATCCCATATGGTCGCCTGAGCACCGCCAGGTGTAATTCCTGAGTGCAGAACCAGGAGTATCCCCTGAGCATTGCTGGGTGTGACCCAAAAAAGCAAAAAATAATAAATAAAATAATAAAATTTCCTCACTAAATCCCTTCCAATTTAAAGGCACTTCCATGCACATAGTAAATGGTCAATATCTTCTGAATAAATAAGTGAGAAATAAATATTAACTCACAAAAAAGTGAATGATTAATTTCTACCTGTACTAGAACCAAATTTTAAAATCAGGTTTTTTATTTAAATTTTTTAAAAATTAAACCAGAAAAGCAAGTCTGTGTATACTTAGGTAACTAGGTATGAGAAAATAACATGTGAATTTTTAATTGCAGGCAATAGATAAAACTAGAAAATTTTTTTGCAACAGTCCTTTTGTTTCCTTCACTGGAAAAAAAGCTGGAAAAATCTGCCTGTGATATTTTAATGATATTTCAAGTTGAATAATTAAAGCCAGTCTCAAGTACCTTGAACTAAGATCCGTCTGGGCAATCAATAAATATGCAATTGCCCAAGCTCACAAGTATCCAAAACCCACGTTTCTAATTAAGTGGATAATATCAAGAAGTTGAGAACATATTCTCTGAACAAATAGATCTGGAAAGTGCTTTCCCTACGCCATCATATTAAGAAATAGCAATAAATCATTTTAACAGTTTCCCTGGACACGGTGACATATGAAAAAGAAAAAAAATCTTTTAATTCATAAAAGAAATACACAGAGAAAGTAAAGTCAGTGAGTGTGGTGTAAAGAACAGCAGAATGTATCAATTCTTATAAGATTTTGTTGTTTTATATGAAAAGACAATTTACTTGATTGACTAGCAGTGTCCTTATAAGATTATTTACTGTGAATTCTAGAGAAGAAATCACTGGACTAAAGGGCCAGGATACTTGAGGAGACGAAAATTCCTCAATTACTGACAGAACTAAACCAGATACCTGTGTCATGAAGAAGCGCAACAGATAGGAATCACTCATTGTTTCTAAAAAGTGAATTTCATCATACCAATTATTCCAACACTTCTGGTAACCAACATTATATAAAAATTGTGAAAATAAGACATTTAAGTAAGAAATTCCCCAGCACGCATATGCCACCCAAGCCCATGTGCTGCTTGAGCCCACATGGCCGAGCACACATGCTGCCCGCCCACATCTCCCCTCTTGAGATGTGTTCTCTCCCCTCTCTCTCTCCCTTCCCCTCTCTCTCTCCTCCCTCTCTCCCTCCCTCCCTTTCTCCCTCTCTCATTTCTCTCCTCCTTCTCCTTCCTAAAGCCTCCATAATAAGATCTGTTTCATTTAAAAAAATAAAATAAGAAATTCCCAGGACAAAATGCTCCTTTTTACCTCTGACCAAGCAATGGTGGTGCCATACCAAGAATTTCATTGGTGGCTCCCCATTTCCATTCTCAGTCCCTTTTTTGTCACCCAAGCTGCACTAAATCTTCAGAATTCAGGTGCAACGCTTGCTTGGCCATCTTCACCAAAGCTGAGCTGAGCACTAGCCTTGAAATGTACACTGATCCTAGAACCCCACACTGAAATGTAATACAGCGAATAGAGCACAGAGGTCCCATATCTTATTTCTACTCTTCTTACCTTGCAGTATGTGTGGACATGCACACATGCATACACATTGGCACTCACACACACACCGCATACCATGAGTACTAACACACACATATGTGCATGCACAGAAATACACATACACACAGTTCCTTCTAGGCCAGGGTAAAGTTTTTATTATCTTTCATAACATAGTATAAACCTTACATATTTTTCATGAATGAATATAATATCTTTAGAAGGGTAACTTTGTTGTTGAGTAAAAAATCAATCCACTTTTAAAAGATTTTTTTTCATTGCCATAGTCCCCGTTCTCTCAGGCTAGAGGAATACCTGGCCCATCTATACAAGAAGGAAAGCAGGTTCAAGTCTTATGTACGGGTTCCTTTAGATATTTTTGGATATAATTGTCTAATTTGAAAAGCGAAAAAAGGCGTAAAACATTTCCAGATGAAACATCACAATGGCATGTGGTCAAGACTGAGAAAGCCACCCAAATCCATATTTCCATATATTTTCAGGCTATACTTTTTACTATTAACTTTGTATTTTCTTTGAAAACAAAAAGTTAACAGTAGAACTCTTTAGTCACTGTTAGGATGTTACTTTTAAAGACCATTCCACAGTAGGAAAACACACCTGAAACTCACAGTTGAAGTTGACCAAGCACAAGAAATGGCAGATATTTTCACACCTGGATAGAGGCAGAGAGAGATCATGGGACGGTCCTTTGGCATATGTGACATTAAATCAACTTTGTTGCAGAGTCCCGCACAAAGTAGAATACTGAGGCATTTCTGACTTGTGTGTTCAATTATGAATTATACACAGGGGGAGTGTCAGGGAGTGCTGCCAGGGTCCCCAACAGTGCTGGGAAGCGAGTTCCCTTCTACCTCCGAGGCCTGCAGGGAATGGATGAAAACTCAGGAATCCGATGCAGTTTTAAAGGGCTTTACTATCACAGGTTCTGATATACAATTTAAGAGCAGGGAAAACTCCCAGACTCTGGGTTCCCAGCTAGGCCCCAGCCACGTGTAGGCCAAGATAGCTACCACCACATGTTGAGGCCCAACAGAGAATGGAGAGGACCGAGAAGCAAAATGCCAAGGGAAGCCGAAATGGCAAAAGCAAAAGGGGGAAAAGAGGAGCTTCTTTCTTCTTGCAGCTTATTTTATAGCTAGAAATCCGCCCAAACTTCCCAGCCCGGCCCATTCTGGGCTGGGCTGTCTAGAGATGAAAACAGGAAAATGACTCTATAGAAATGTAGCAACTTCAGGAGACCTTCTGGCTGTTTATAAGGACCGAGCTAATTCAAAGCCTCCTAGCAGAGCTGGGAGGAGCTATAAGCTAAATGTAACTTCCCCTTGCAGGGAGGGTCTAGCGCCCTCAGGTAATTTCTCCCAGCTCCTCACCTAATGTCTTGAGCCAAGATCTGCCTAGAAATGCCTTTACAGGGTAGAGAAGGGAGTTTGAGATGGCTTGTCTCTGTACCAAAGTCTAATACTAGTACCAGCTAAATATTTCTCCAAGTCTTCACAAGTCTCGTCTACTTCACGGTAGTTTTGTATTTTAGTTGCCTTTGAGTTATCAGGGAGCCGTGCTTGCTTGCTTGGAGGCAAACAGTATTTCTCTCTGGTCTAATTACTTAGAGATCCAACGTGGATCTTATATGCTGGTAAGATCTAGCTAGTCCCACAATGATTGTGGTAGCATGAGAGAATATTTATACCTACCAGTATAGAATATATGGTCAGATAAGACTGCCACATTTAAACTACACCCCTACCTATGCAGTGACCTGCAAGAGGCAATTCAGGGCAGATGCAGAGGCTTTTAGGAGTCCTGCAACAGGGGAATTAGGACATGACAGCAGTCTTCACCAAGGACAGAAGAAAAATGACTTCCACCCCTCTCAGAACACAGCATGGTGGACTGTAGAGATATGGGAGCCGCCATAGCCAACAGGTCTACACAGACATGCTTGCTCATTAAAATTACCATTTCCAATCTCAATCCCACGTCAAACATGGACACAACTGAATTTAGATGGAAAAGAATTATCCCATAATGCAAATGCATGGTTCAGAGATACCACTTCTATAGCTTGTCTGAGGCAGAGAGGTGCCCACAAATGATACGACAGGCTCACATCCACCCTCTTGTCATTCATTCATTTCTATGACTTCAATGTCAGGCTCTCAGAAATTGAACATATTTTTGTCAGGCTTCCTGGTCCTCACTGTGTCATGGAAGCATTTCGGAGCCTCGGAACTAGAGTGAGCAACAGAAATCCATGGTGACGCTCAATTCCCTTCTCCAACTATAAACCACCCCCCCACACACACACATAAACACACTCACATGCACCAAAAAAAAAATCCACAATTAAAATTCAGGCAAGGATTCATGAAAGAAAACTCACCCTAGTGATTTAAGTTCTCTGTGTAATTCTAGGAGATACATAATCCCATATTGCTTTTATGCAAGAGTTCAAAATAACTATGCAGAGTTGGATAAAGCTGCTGTGTGGTTAACTGTGGTCAGGAAAGCAATATTGAGACGGAGTCCCGCACAGCAAGCCAGCTGAAATATTCCCATTCATTCCCAGGATCATCTAGATCTAACGTACTATTTTAAATTGCTCTAAGTGAAAGAAAGAACAACTAACCATGCTGTCTTTAATCACGATGTACATGGGGGTGAGGGAGCATGAAGAGGTCCCAAGAACCAGAGCAAAAATGATCAGAACAAAAATAAAATCTTTGCCTCTACCCTGTCATCCTGGAGAAGTCATTTAAATTCTCTAAGCTCCAATTCCTACCTACTTCAAAGTAGACTGTTTTTTTAGACCTTACATAAATACCATGACTGATTTAAAGTTATAGATTACTGTAAATTTTTCCAACCATATTAGCTTTTAAACATGAACAGAAGCCTTCATGACTTTATACACAAAACTGCATTTATAAAATAAAAATGACATATTTTAGAAAAACATTATTTTGGAATTAACTAATATATAATTAATTTATTTAATAATAACTACTTTCCAGTTGCTTGCATCTCATTCTCAATAACCAGCTGAAAACCAAAGACTGGAACACATTTCAAAGCATTGTGAAATTGCACTTGTGGACACGGAATGGAAGAGCTTCAAGAGAGTAAGTGATACGTGACTCAGAAGGAAACAGTCCTTGAGAATTAAAATATCACACCATATCTCGTTTATGCTACAGATTTTATCTTTTAAAATCTTTTTAGGCACCATGAGTTGTGATATTGATAATGGCAGGGGTTTGTGCATAAAACACTCTAATGCACACTCCTCTCCAGAGAGTCAGCGTCCATCCATCCACCATTATCCCAGACTCCTCCACCCGCCTTCTCTCCCCCTCACTGCTGTGATATGCTTAAGGACGAGATGAGAACTTCAAACTGTCTTGGACTGGTTTCTCTATAGGAAGAGTAAACAGAAACAAAAGACTAGTACTTGGGGTTGGAGCAATAGTACAGCAGCTAGGGCATTTGCCTTGAACTCAGTGACCCAGGTTTAATTCCCGGCATCCCATATGGTCCCCTGAGCACCTCCAGGAGAACTCCTGAATGCAGAGCCAGGAGAAGCCCTGAGCATTGCTGGGTGTGACCCAAAAAAGACAGGGAAAAAAAGAAAAAGATAAATACAAATTATCTCACGCATATGCAGAATATAGACAGACAAATCATAGGATTCAATAATCCCCAATGGAAACCACCCTTAGGGACTGACAACAGGAAGACTAAAGGGCATTTTTTAAAAAATAGTAACAGCATTAGTAAATCAAGCGCTAGTAACACTGCCCGAGCAAAAGTGAGGCCACAACAAATTTTAGCTAAAATTTTACTATTATGCTCATACATATTTACAGCTACAATTTTGATAAAGACAATAACATACTTTTTACTGGTGAGAAAAAAAGTTTTAATTAAAAAAATAATTAAAAAGCAAAAAAATTATCAAGAAAGATTAAATTATTCCTGCTCTTACAACAAATCTTTTAAATCCATAGGAGATTAATGATTAAACATATTCATTGACAGCTTCCTAAAAGCTCTAATATGCTATTTAAAATTCTTTAAGCTGATTCAGTTTTAAGATGTTTTATTTCAAGTTCAAACATTATGACAAAATGCTAATTTTATTACTTAATTTATGAGAGCATAAATTTTTTCTTCCTCCCCCAAATTTTTTATCATAGTTTTGAGATATTTTCTATCTCCTTTTCTAATATCAGATAAAATTATGCTCATGTATGCAATAAAAATATATAATTTACATACAAAACAAACTGGTGCTTAATCTTTTGCTTTATAAGCAAAAAATGTACAAATAAATTTTAAAACAAAAATAAAAGCTATTTTTGACTATACACATTATGTGCCTTCTGACTATACATATTACATTCACTTCTTGACCCTTTTTTTTTTTTTTTTTTTGCTTTTTGGGTCACACCCAGCGACGCGGTCAGGGGTTACTCCTGGCTCTGCACTCAGGAATTACTCCTGGCGTTGCTCAGGGGACCATATGGGATGATGCCGGGAACCGAACCCGGCCGGCACAGGCCGGCCACGTGCAAGGCAAACACCCTACCCGCTGGGCTATCGCCCGGCCCCTTCTTGACCCTTTTAAAACAGTTGTCGAAAAGTATATGAATGAGCGCTTACCTCAAACAGATTCCAAACCCCTCAAAGGTCATTTCTTGTTTTATCTAGTAATGAAAAATTCAAGGCAACCATCAGAAAATAGCTGGCACAGCACCATCCTGAGCCGACAGTGATGAAACAGTGGATGCTATGGTTATTTTCCAACAAAAAACATAACTTAGCTGGGCTCTAATGATACTTGGGTGCCACTCATACAAATACTTGATATTGACAAGAACAAAGAGAAACTAGCTCTTAAAAAGGACAGATGAGAGTTGGGGGGCCACTGTCCCTCAAGAGATGTTCTTAAAGTCTTCCTACATGTTCAGGGCTCTAGAAAATGGTACCCAAAGACACGATATGTGTCCCCTCTGCATCCTCTCTATCCCCCAGCCCACCACCAGACCTCACCATCAATGAGGCTATCATGTGGTGAGCACATGAGACGCTTCAGGAAAGTAGAGACTGGGGCTATGTATAACGGAGCTAGCAGGGGCTTCAATAAGAGCACGGCAGCTGGACTTGGTTAGAGAGCCACAGAACAACTAACTCAAACAAGCAGGGGCTAAATGGGACACCACTAAAGCAGAAAACGTCTATTCAGGGGCAGCTGACTAATAGGTATTTGAAAATGACCAGAAGAGGTTGGTTCAACTGCTGTCAGGAATATTTTAAGGGCCAGATAGTACAGCAGGGAGGGCATTTGCCTTGCATGTAGATGACCCAGGTTCAATCCCCCAGCATCCCATATGGTCCCCCAAGCACTGCCAGGAGTAATTCCTGAGTGCAGAGCCAGGAGTAAACCCTGCGTATCACAAGGTGTAACCCAAAAAAGCCAAAAAAAAAAAATTTTAGGAAAGTATATGAAAGAAGTGATTAGGTCACATAAAATGAAGTAGAAAATACAATGCTGCAGTTAAAAATCTTTAACAAAATAGAATTTGTGTGAGCTCTATACGGAAAACCAAACAGGACTATCATTGTTGCAGGTGTGGCTACAGTGCCTGGCTGCATCGGCAGGTGGCAGACAGGGAGACAGGCTTGTCTACACCCAGGGCTCTGCCACGTGGGCCCTGGGCCGTAGATGGTTGATGGTCTGACATAGAAAAAGACAGGGCCCCCGGGATGAACCCAGAGCCATGTCAGAGCCTGGCAAACTCCCTGTGGTGTTTGATATGCCAGAAACAGTAACAATAATGAACCTCATTCCCAATGAATGGAGACGTTACTGGCACCCACTTAAGCAAAGTGATGAACAATGACAAGACAAGTGACAAGTCATAAGTGACCATAATCCCCATCATTCTAAGAGACTGGTGAGACAGCAACATAGGCTTTCCTTTGTTTCTGTCAACTGGATTGAAATGAAGCAAGTTACTGATCATCATTGTTTGTCATTATTATAAGCTATGTCTCTGACTGGCTCTTTCGGGTCAGGAAAATAAACATTTTTGTTACTGGGTTTGGCATATCGAACACGCATCGGACAGCTTGCCAGGCTCTGCCATGCGGGCACTATATTCTCATTGCTTTGTGGGGGCTCTGTCAGAGGGGTGGGTAGAATATTTGTGGTAGTTTGGAGGTAAATCGCAGCGAAGCCGCCGCGCTGCAACGGGAAAAGCTGGTTTCTGCTCGGCCGGGTGTACCTGTGTCTGAGGCTCAAGCATTCCTGGGTTTGAAATACTCTCCTCTGAAGGGCGGGTCTCTGCAGGGGCGGGTCCTTGTAGGCTGGGTTTCTGACAAGCTGGGCTGGAGACTGGATTAATCTGTGGGCTGGAGAGTGGATTAATATGCTGGGGGAGATCTTACCAGCTGCAGAGTGTGGATTGTGACACAGATCGCTGCCAGCAAGGTGTGGGAGTTTCTCTGGCCTCCTCCGAGGCTCCATCGGGATGGTGGACTCAGGTCGGAAGTTGCTCTCGTGGTCCATGGAGTGCAGGGGGTTCAACGGGAAAGCTGGTTTCTGCTCGGCCGGGTGTACCTGTGTCTGAGGCTCAAGCATTCCTGGGTTTGAAATACTCTCCTCTGAAGGGCGGGTCTCTGCAGGGCGGGTCCTTGTAGGCTGGGTTTCTGACAAGCTGGGCTGGAGACTGGATTAATCTGTGGGCTGGAGAGTGGATTAATATGCTGGGGGAGATCTTACCAGCTGCAGAGTGTGGATTGTGACACAGATCGCTGCCAGCAAGGTGTGGGAGTTTCTCTGGCCTCCTCCGAGGCTCCATCGGGATGGTGGACTCAGGTCGGAAGTTGCTCTCGTGGTCCATGGAGTGCAGGGGGTTCAACGGGGAAAGCTGGTTTCTGCTCGGCCGGGTGTACCTGTGTCTACACCACCTCCGCTTCGCTGATGACATCGTTCTAATAACACCAAACATTAGCCAAGCGGCACAAATGCTGGCTGACTTTGACCGAGAATGTGGAAAGGTAGGTCTACAGCTGAATCTGAAGAAAACTATGTTCATGAGAAATGAACTAGTTCCAGAGGCCCCATTCTCTCTCAATGGAACAAACATCTCTGAATGCAGCAGTTATGTGTACCTAGGTCGAGAAGTCAACATGATGAATGACCTAAAACCTGAGCTGCGCAGGAGGAAGAGAGCGGCATGGAATGCCTTCAAAGGCATCGAAGAAATAGCTAAAAGGACAAAGAACCTCCGGCTCCGGGCACATCTCTTCGACTCCACCGTTCTCCCTGCATTAACATACGCCTCAGAGACCTGGGCCCTACGAAAGCAGGATGAGAATGCTATTCGGGTCTCCCAGAGAGGCATCGAAAGAGCTATGCTTGGAATATCACGTCTCACTCAAGTGAGAGAAGGAATCCGGAGTTCTGACCTCCGTCGCTATTCCAGAATCAGGGACGCTGTCTCGCTTGCCAAGGCATCGAAAATCAGATGGGCTGGACATGTAATGCGATTTGGAGACAACCGCTGGACTAGAGCCGTTACCGACTGGATCCCACGGGATGTCAAAAGATCACGTGGCCGCCCACCTACAAGATGGTCAGACTTCCTTGTTAAGACCCTGAAGGAACGGTTTGAGGCTCTTCATTTTCCTGAATCAACCAGATGCCATTGGGCTACATTGGCACGTGATAGGGTCCAATGGAAATGTTACTGGCGCCCGCCGAGCAAATCGATGAGTAACGGGATTCAAGTGATCAAGTGATCAAGTGTCTCTGACTAGCCTATAGTCTAAGTACTGGCTTAATACAAAATAATTAACTTTGGAAAACGTTAGTAAAATGTTTGGTTTTTATGAAAAATAAAACACAGACCCATGTCTCATAAGACATGTATAAGCTCATATATAAGCTCACCTACAGTACCTGTTCCAGACTATTTTTTATTGTCATTTTAATTTTTTTTTTATTTTTATTTTTACAATTACAAAGATATACAATTAAAAAAGTTCATATTTGGGTTTTGGTCATACAGTGTTCCAGCACCCATCCCGCCACCGGTGCCCATCTCCCACCACCAACGCCCCCGGTTCCCTCTCCCCCCCCCCCCAGCCCACCTCCATGGCAGGTTCTTTATTTCTTTCCGTTTCTCTCTCTTTCTCTTTTCCTTCCCCTCCAGACTATGGATTACAGAACATACATTAAAGGCTGTTCCAGACTCTTAATTAAATCTCCAAAGAGCTCAACTAGCCACAAAAATTTCTCATATACACCAGCGTCAGCTGAGACCGCCCAGGCATCTTGGGAGGGGGCAGGCCAAGTTTCCCCTCCTACCAAAGACCTGGCAGCCACACTCACACCCCAACCGATGACACCATGCCTCAGGTCACACTCAACCACCTCACAGCTGTGTTTCACAGAAATGCTTACCTGCCCCAAATTTCAGACACCAGAGTTTTTGGCTGAAAACTCCAGGCTTCTCGTAGTCAGGTAGGCAACCGCTCCCTATCCTTTGTTCTTCCAGAAGACCTGGCAGACTCATCAAGTCCCCCTCAGCCACCATGTAAGCTCACCATGCAGTAAAATACCCTGGATTTAAAGGGAGTGACCATCTCCAAACTCTACAATACTAACATCCCAGAATGAGTACACAAGACTTGATGGGGATTGAACATAGGGAGCCAATTAAACTTGACTAACAAAAACATCAACATAGGCCTAACCACAATGACAACTTAGTAAACCCTCAGACCAGATCCCATTGATTACATACAAAATTTTTCAGAAATTCTCTTTTTGGTCATTCCATTATCCATTTAGTAGTTATAAGAAATAGAAAATTAATCAGTGCAGGTCTGTTATGGGCACAGGCTTGAGTGGTGGTTGGAAAATTGGAGACAATGGTGGAGGGAAGGTTGACAGTGGTGGTGGAATTGGGGTTGGAATATTGAATACCTGTAACAAGTCATCATGAACAACTTTATAAACCATGGTGTTTAAATAAAGTGGGGGGGAGAGAAATAAAGGAAAATACAATTTAAATCAAAACGTGGCTGGAGCAATAGCACAGCAGGTGGGGCATTTGCCTTGCACGCGGCTGACCCAGGTTCGATCCCTGGCATCCCATGTGGTCTCCAAGCACTGCCAAGAGTAATTCCTGAGCGAAGAACCAGGAGTAACACCTGATCATCACCGGGTGTGAGCCAAAATGAAAAATAGAAAACCTGTAAATCAAAACTACCATTCATTTCCAGGTAAGAAGTCAGTTCTAGTTTTTTCAATAAACACAACAGTTCTTTGAGGTTAGTTTCTTGGTTTTCTCCAGCCCATTAGATTCTTACTTAATGAGATTTTTGTCTCTAAAGAAAATAGAGATATTGACTCAATAATTCCCATAGAAAAGTACATATAACTCTAACATTTGAATAACTTTCCTAATTATAGGCAGTGGATCAGTGATAATATCTGGAGAATATCTAGTCATTCAAGTTTATTTTAATACTTTGAAATTTATTTTATTTGTAAAGCAAACATTACTTGTAGGCTGTTTAGCCCACAATCGTTTAGATATTCTATTGCCATGATTTATAAAGATATTCAAATATAGAACAACTAAGAGGCATATAAAATGCAAATGCTTACTACTTCTCACTAATGCATATTTAAAAGAACTATTCCTTACTAAATAATTATTCATGACAAGTCAGGGAGGAAAATGGAACTTAGAAATCATGACCTTAGGTTCTTAAATATAGAAAGTCCTGGAGCTGGTAAATACTATAGTGAGTAGCACACTTGCCTTGCATGTAGCTGACCTGGGTTCAATCCCGCACCCCATATGGTCCTCAAAGGCTCTCCAAGAGTGATCCTGGAGCACAGAGCAAGGAGTAAGCCTTGAGCACCACCAGGTATGGCCCCCCAAACAAACAAAAAGCAAACAAAAAGATAAAACCCTTTAAATCAAGAAAGCCCAAAGACACTCTGAAAGTTGAATGTATATGGGAAATCACACACTGCTCATACATCACACACCATTTGCTGTGGGAGCAAGACAATGGGATAGTAACAGAGATTTTAGCGTATGTGTGATTCCATAACCATTTTCTTTTTAGACACAAGACCTTAAATAAAAGTAAGAGTATTAGCTACTTTATTCTCTACTGTAGATATTATACTCACTGCATTTTATACCTTAGGAAACAGAAATGGAGATTAAGGATCAAGTTACCCATGATCATCATGGAACTAACAGGCAATTCCGATGACACTGATCTTTCAGACTGGTCTAAATGTTCTTTTTCTTGCCAAGTAAGCACAATGCAAAAGGCTTCTCCAACGAAATTACAAACACGGAGCTTTTAACACCTCCCATCTCACCCCTCTGTACTACTCTTCCTCTGGAACCAACTTTCTGGAGCTTACAAGTAGGAGTTTATTATGTTTTCAAGGTCATTAAAGTAGGTGGCTTATATCATGTGATTTAAGAGCTGTACACTAATGATCATCTTCATTCCCCTTGGAATAGTGAGCAAGAAAACAGGCTCTGCAGATGACCTGACCTGACTCAATCTTACCTTGCAGCAGTAAGACTTTAGGAAGAAAGTTCATCTTCTGTGTCCCTTTCCCAGTGCAACTGGGGCTAGCAGGAGTAGATGTCTTAATTTGGCTCTCCCCAAACAGCCTGACAAAATGTCTGCGTTTTCAATCATGAAATACATCACCATAGGATGTATCTCTGAAGTCATTTCCACATGCAATGGAGGCTTGGTTCTATGGGTAAATTAGAATGTACAGAATGCCCCCTAGAATGGCTTTTCCACAGGCTGGGAGGCTGGAATATTCTGCCCACTGGCACTATGAAGCTTTGGTTGAGGGGCTGTCCTGAGAATGCTAAATCTCCTTCCCTTCTGTGCTCACAATGAGATCTAGAGACTTCCCGCAGCTTTGGAGGAGAAAGTGTGCTTGAAGTAAGACGGTAGCATGAGTCTGCACTCACAAGACACTATCTGCCAGTGATAACCAAGAACTGGGTTGAATCAAAGGGCACAGACACTAAAAGCATGGGCTTTCCTACATACCTCACAGTGCTCCTGCAGGGATTAAGCGTAATTGATGTTAAAAGGTTTAGAACCAACCTAGAACATAGGAAGAGATGAATTCATGTCAGTTGCAATCATTTTAGTTTCTTGTTTTGATATTTCCTGAATGCCTATCAGATGCCAAGTATGTTGTACAAAGTGACACAGAAAATGATAAGTAACACAGAATTGGCTCTCACCTCCCCTTTTAGTCTAGAAGACAGTAAAGAATCAAGCATTGGTCAACCAAAGCATTACATTTTTTAAAAAATGCTTACTTTGGGTCTAGTTGCTAGACTAGAAAAGAAGCCATTCAGATAGTACATCAGTCAGAAAGGCTTCGTGACTGAAACCCAACCATGAACAGCTCTGTAAATGCTAATCTCATGGCGTTATAATAAAAAAATAATAAAATAAAGGTTTCATATATGATGTGGTATTTCCCAGAATTTTGATGGATAAATAGATTTGTCTCAAGGCTAGGCAACACTTGAAGTATTTCAAGTAGAGAAAACTATAGATAAAAGCTAAGGGCAAGAGAAAACATGAAGTTTTGACAAAAGAGCCTGGAGCTCCAAGAGAGAAGATGCAGAGCACTGCCATGAAGGAGAAAGAGAAGCCTCCATCTTAGTCGGAAACTCTAGTCATAGGAACAATGGGAGATTCATGTCTTAGGAATCTGTTGGCATTATGGAGGAAGAAGCCGAGTGAAACAACCCTGATACAAACAGATCTAATGGAAGGTTACTGCAATCACCCATGGCAATGGGGTTAAAGGCTATAATTAATCCAGAGGTAGAATTTGTAAGTTTCATTACTTGGGTATATATGGAAGTTGAGGAAGAATAATGGTTCTAAGATTATCGACCTATAAGTTTCTGGCTTATAGGATCGATTTTCAGAAATGTTTTCCATCAAATTAGGAAATTAGAAGAGACCATATTTTTGAGAAATGAGGGAAAAATTTGTTCTTTCGGACATGTTGGTTTTGAGGGATCTTCAAGATTACATCACCAATAACCACTGCATTGTTTCAATTAAAAATTCAGTCTACATTTTGCCAATAATAGTTGAAAATGGTAAGTCTAGACTAGAACTGAGTATTAAAAGTAGGTAATAGGATATACATGGCAACCCTTCTGTGTCTGTATTGCAAACCACAATTCACAAAAGGGGATACAGAGAAAGAGAGAGGGAGGGAGGGAGGGAGAGAGAGAGAGAGAGAGAGAGAAAGAGAGAGAGAGGAAAGAAGAAAAATGCCTGCCAGAGAGGCAGGTTGTGGGAGGGAAGAAAATTTGGAACACTGGTGTTGGAAAATGTGCACTGGTGGAGGAGCGGGTGTTGGAACACTGTATGACTGAAACCCAATCATAAATACATTTGCAATGGTCTATCTCATGGTAATTTAATTTTTAAAAAACTCAGTCTAAGGAACCACAAGAGATGAGAAAAGGAGAGAGTGAGCCCCATGAATTCTGTAGGGCATTCTGAAGGAACCATGGGGAAGCCCAGCTAAAAACAAAAGCCTAATAAGTAAGCCTGTAGTGTTCCAGTAAACTATCATTGTGCTTCACACAACCGGTCATTTATTTAGTTTTTCCATTAACTATGCATTTTATTGTATGCTAAAATAGTTTTAAAAAATCCTGATAGACAATTGTTTTTCTCATCTTCTGCACAAATAACTTCTATTGTTAATCATATTCTTTGCCAACATTTTTTGAAATTTTTTACTATACCACCGTGAAAAGTACAATTACAAATGTGTTAATAATTGGTTCTTGGTAATACAGTATTCCAGCACCCATCCCTCAACCAGTGCCCCATTTCCACCACCAATGTACCCCACCCCTCCCGCCCACCCCAAGTCTGCCCTCAGTAGCAGGTACCCCAGTTTCTCTCTCTTTCTCTCTCTGTCTCTCTCTGTCTCTGCATCTCTCTCCCTCTTATTTTACACATTGTGGCTAGCCCTGCAGATATTTAGATTTTATCACTTAAAGTCTCTTTGTGTATATTCAATGGTGAGTTTTAATCTGCCATTACAATTTCCCACATTTAGTAAAACACTGGTATCTATTGATGTCCTATTAATGAATGCAGTCATTCTATATCTGTCCTTTTCCTTCTGACTAATTTCACTCAGCATGATAGTCTCCATGTCCATCCATTTGCAGGTTAATACCATAATTTCATCTTTTCTGACAGCCGCATAGTATTCCATAGTGTAGATGAACCACAGTTTCTTTAGCCAGTCCTCTGTTCTCGGGCATTTAGGTTGTTTCCAGATTCTAGCTATAGTGAATAGCGCAGAGATGAATAAAGAAGTACAGATAGTGTTTCTGCTATGTGTTTTTCAGTCTCTCGGGTATATTCCCAGGAGTGCTATTGCTGGATCCAATGGGAGCTCAATGTCTAGTTTTTGGAGGAATACCCATATTGTTTTCCAAAAGGGCTGGACCAGTCGGCACTCCCACCAACAGTGGATCAGAGTCCTTTTTTCCCCACATCCACGCCAGCACCGGTTGTTCTTGCTGTTTTGGATGTGTGCCAGTCTCTGTGGGGTGAGATGGTACCTCATTGTTGTTTTGATTTGCATCTCCCTGATGATTAAAGATGAAGAGCACTTTTTCATATGCCTTTTGGCCATTTGAATTTCTTCTTTTTGGAAGCTTCTGTTCATTTCTTCTCCCCATTTTTTGATGGGGTTGGCTGTTTTTTTCTTGTGGAGTGCTACCAGTGCCTGATATATCCTGGATATTAACCCCTTGTCAGATGGGTATTGGGTGAATATCCTTTCCCACTCTGGATTGTCTTTGTATCTTGGTCACCGTTTTTTTTGAGGTGCAGAAGCTTTTAAATTTTATATAATCCCCTGTGTTTATCTTTGCTTCCATTTGCTTGGTCAGTGGTGTGTCATCTTTAAAGATACTTTTTGTTTCGATGTCATAGAGCATTTCTCCTATGTTTTCTTCGATGTACCTTATAGATTCATGTCTGATGTCGAGATCTATAATCCATTTTGATCTGACTTTTGTGCATGGCGTTAGAAGGAGGTCTAAGTTCATTTTTTTACATGTAGCTGCCCAGTTTTCCCAGCACCATTTGTTGAAGAGGCTTTCTTCGCTCCACTTAATATTTTTTGCTCCGTTATCGAAGATTAAGTGGTTGTATATTTGAGAATGTGTTTCAGGATACTCAGTTCTATTCCATAGGTCTACAGGTCTGTCTCTATACCAATACCTCACTGTCTTAATTACAACTGCTCTGTAGTTAGAGCTTGAGGTTGAGGAAAGTGATACCTCCCATCTTCTTTTTCCCAAGGATTGCTTTAGTTATTCGTGGAGTTTTATTATTCCATACAAATTTCAGGAGTGTTTGTTCAATTTGTTTGAAGAACATCATGGGTATCTTTATAGGGACTGCATTGAATCTGTATAAAGCTCTAGGAGTATTACCATTTTGATAATGTTAATCCTTCCGATCCATGAGCAGGGAATGTGTCTCCATTTCCTCAGGTCTTCTTTTATTTCCTGAAGTAACATTTTGTAGTTTTCTTTGTAGAGATCCTTTACATTCTCTGTCAAACTGATTCCTAGGTATTTGATTTTCTGCGGCACAATTGTGAATGGGATAGTTTCTTTAATGTCTCTTTCTTCTCTTTTGCTGTTTGCATATAGGAAGGCCATTGACTTTTGGGTATTGATTTTGTACCCCAGGGAGAATCTTTGCCAACATTTTTAAGACAAGCACATGAATAAGTGACTTTCTATCCTAAAAAAGAAATATGCTAAATAAATAGGAGACATTCTGAAAATAGTGGAGGGAATCAGGAAAAGGGGGGGGAAGTACTGAAATCTAGGTGCAGTAGTAGCCCTTTATAAGCTAGGAAAAAAATTCTTTCATTTTTGGCTGGAGATTATCTAATACAATCATTTTTAAAGTTTCACCAACTCACTGTATCATCCTTAACAGACATTAGGTGCAAGATGGACATTTAGAATATGATGTAGATTAATGCTGGTCTGAAAATTCCACCACCAATGATTTATTAGCCTTAAGATCCTGTTCTCTCTGGGAATTTCTATTTTAAAGGTGCAAATATTTTTTAATCCACATAGTGACGTGTTATTACTCATTGACAAATCTATGTATTCCTTCATTAATCTACTTGGAAGGAAAGGGAGAAGAGGGGGTACACTGGTGTGGTGGAGAGATGGGGTCTGATGAAGCACAGATGTGCAGGACAGAACAGAAAAACACTCACTTTCTCAAGATCACATGTCACCACCGAGAGAACCACAACCTGTCTGGAGAAAGTGAACTTGAGCTGGGGAAAACTAATGGAAAGCTACCAAAAAAACTTCATTCTCTCAGCTTTTTGGACTCAATGTTCCAAACCAGGTAAAGAATAATATAAAAATTACATAGGAAATATAAAAAATGACTTATGATTGGATAATAAGCAATAATAATTTGTTGTCACAAAGTCAACCCTAGCCAAACAGGATGTTCAAAACCAATATATCAAGATCTTCCAGGATCTCACCATTCTACAAGGGAAGTGATCATTGATGTCAAAAGAGGGGTTCAGCAGGGTGATACCATCTCACCGAAATTCTTCAGTGCCACCCTTGAGAACGACATGCAACAATTAGAATGAGAAGGAATGGAAGTGAAGATAGACGGTGAGCAACTACACCAGCTCCACTTCGCTCATGACATTGTTCTAATAACACCATACATTAGCCAAGCGGCACAAATGCTCGCTGACTTCAACCGAGAATGTGGAAACATAGGTCTACAGCTGAAGCTAAACAAAACAGGCCCCATTCACTCTCAAAGAAACAAACATATCTGAATGCAGCAGTTATCTATACCTAGGTTGAGAAGTCAACATGATGAATGACCCTAGCACCTGAGCTGCACAGGAGGAAGAGAGCGCTGTGGAATGTCTTCAAGAGCATCGAAGAAATAGCTAAAAAGGACAAAGAAACTCCGGCTCTGGGTACATCTCTTCGACTCCACCACTCTCCCTGCATTAACATATACCTCAGAGACCTGGGCCCTATGGATGAGATTATTCGGGCCTCCAAAAGAGCTATGCTTGGAATATCACGCCTCACATAAGTGAAAGAAGGAATCTGGAGTTCCGACCTCTGTTGATGATTGAGAGTCAGGGATGCTGTATCATTTGCCAAGGCATCAAAAAATCAGATGGACTGGACATGTAATGCGATTTTAGAGATGACCGCTGGACTAGAGCCATTACCGACTGGATCCCATGGGATGTCAAAATATCACGTGGCCACCCACCTACAAGATGGTCAGACTTCTTCATCAAGACCCTGAACATATGGTTTGAGGCTCTTCATATTTCTGGAGCAAGCAGATGCCATTGGGCTACACTGGCATGCAATAGAGTCAAATGGAAACATTACTGGCACCCATTCAAACAAAACAAATAAAGGGATGTCAAGTGATTAAGTGAAGTGATCACAAAGTCATATGGCTTCTTGGTATGAGCATCCAAGAGTTTGCCAAAGACCCTGAAGGGTGCCCTAGAATGAGTACAGACCCAATGACCTAGTCCTAATATTGCTGTTCACTCTAGAGATTCACATAAGGTGACATTTTTATAATGAAGATAAATCTTCATTTATTTAGGGTGAATATGAATAAAAGGCCATAATTTGTGAGAAGCTAGTCTTTCAGCTTCTAAGCCGATGAACTTTTCTGACAGACCATCTTTTCAGTGGATTAATAGCACTGCTTTCCTGCCTAATAGACTGGTACCATGAGCATCAAATCTTCATCTCTTCTATTAAGTGGAACCAGCCCCACCAATCTTCTACCACATTCTGCCATTAGGTAAGTACCTTAGGTCAGAGTTTCTTTTTATCAATTATAGGCCTCATCAATTCTCCAATCTCAGTTTGAAAAGGCTCTAATAGGAATTTAAGTTTCCTACAACTAACAAGCAATTTCATTAGAAAAAGGAGGGAAGAAAGAGTGATGGTAGAATTAATGGGGACCCACACATACCCATCGCTTGAGTACCAGTCAGCTAAATCTCCAGAAAAGCTTTGAGGAGACAAGTGTGATGTCCCCTTCCAGGGGCCCAAAGGCCAGCAAAGGCAATAGCTGTGAGGTGATGCACGCGGACTGCTCACAGCCAGGCAAAAGTCCTTCACCACACCAATAGACAACCGCAACTTCCTGGACAGGTGAAAAGCTGGAAAGGAGACAGCACCTGCCCATTTGCCAGTCAGCAGGCACAAAGGCATACAGCATTTCCTTAGATGCTGTGATCACCCTCCAGTTGGGGAGAGTGGCAACAAACATATCCAGCAACTAATTTAGTCCAGAAAGATGATGAATCCTGGGGAAACAGTGGTAGAGGTTACCCATAGAGTAAACCAGAACACCTGTTTGAGCACTGGCAGATGAAGAAGGTCACACAACACTCTGAAGAGAAACCCAACAAAACAAAAAAGCCTCAGCAGGAAGAAAGCAGATTAACATGCTTGAGGGACAGAAAGGGATAGATACACTGACACGTGATAGGGTCGAGTGGAAATAGTACTGGCGCCTGCTTGAGCAAATCGACAAATAACGGGATGTCAAGTGATCAAGTGAGGGACAGAAAGGGATAGACACCAGCACAACAATGGCAGGGAAGGAGGTGGGGACGCAGCCTCCAGATTCACGGGGTCAGATCATTGGGTAATGCAGTTAAGTATTTGAAGTGTACGTAGAAGTCAGTGGGAAGGTTTAAAATTGAAATGCCATGGTCTGATGGATTCTGCAGTTTCCTATGGCAACATAGTGTGAAGAATCCGTTAAAGAGAGCAATAACAGGCCAGGAGCCTGATGAGGACTCACAACTGCAATTAAGGTCAGATGATGTTATACAGTGAAGGAGAGATTAGTGTGTTCTGGTCAGGGTTATGGAAACAGACAGTGAAAAGACAGTAAGAAGGCATAAGACATGTTTTATCTGGGCAAAATGAACTGCAAGATCTAAGAATGAATTTGACATGGAAGATAATAAAAAGGGAAATCAAAGTTTAGTCCTGACTTAAGCTATAGAGATGGCACTCCCCTCAACTGAGGTAAGTCTTAATGGGGAGAAAATCAAGAGATTCACTCAAGAGAAATACAAAATATTTAAATTATTTATTTCTTAATTAAAACATCATGATTTACAAAATACAAAGTTTTTCATAATACAGTTGTTAGAAAGATTCATCATTCAACACCAATCCCATCATCAGCGTGCTCCCACCACCAAAGACCCTCATTTCCTGTTGCAGGACTCCTTTAAGGGCCCCTGCATTAGCACACTAACGGGCCTAGGTGAGGTGCAGGGAGGGATTATCTAAGGACATTTAACACTCCCTGCTTTCCATAACAATGGGAGGAAGGTCTGAGTTGCAGGGATATAAACTAGCCCATTTTCACTCTCCCTAGCTTCTTTTTGGGGGCTGTTGCTCGCTGTGGAGCGTTTGACCTGCTTGGAAGCTTTACACGTGGTGGTCGCCATCTTGGCCTACACGTGGCTGGGGTTCTAGCCTGGAATCCTAAGCATCGGGTTTTTCCTTTTGCTGATTTGTATGCCTGAACCTGTGATAAGTAAAGCCTTTTAAAACTGCATCGGATTCCTGAGTGATCATCCATTCCTCGGCTGGCGGAGGTAGAAGGGAACTTCGCTTCCCGGCACTGTCAGGGACCCCGCGGAGCGCCCCTGACATTTGGCGTCTCTGGGTGGGCACCACGAACATCGTCTGGTCTAATTATCATCGGACAGAGACCATCTGCCTCCGAACCGTGAGTAAAATGATGGATATCTCATGGTATAGATACATTGTATCTTTTATTGGCTCAGAACCACACATAGCCCAGTCTATAAAGTTCCTTTCTGAGAACTACTCTATCTTTTCACAAATCATCTGGGTCCTTGCAATTTTTAAACTGTACCTTTGTGTAAGAACAATGTTTAATAGAGAGAGGGAAGAAAGTAATAAATTAAATGCAATCTTAAGGGACGAGGTTTACTCAGTGATTGAAGAAATAAGTGAGGATCATAAAACTACAGGTAGACTGGTCTTAAAGCTTGAGGACAGAATTATTAAACAGATTTTAAAATTTGAGGAAAAAATTAGAAGAACAGGATTTAAAATTCAAAGAAAAAATTAGAAGAACAGGATTTAAAATTCAAAGAAAAAATTAGAACAGGATTTAAAATTCAAAGAAAAATTAGAAGAACAGGAAAGTAAAATTATTAAACAGGATTTAAAATTAAGTAAAGTTTGAAGAACAGAAGAAGGATATCGATAAAATCAGCATTATCTTAGAGGAAGAAATTGACAAACAGAGAAATAGAATAGATGGACAGAAAGAGGAGGTTTGGAAGTTACACATAAGATTGAAAGAACAAAAGGAAGAAACATATAGGAAACTTGAAAACATAAACCAAGAAATGGATGTGTTACGCAGGGAGATTTCTGATTTCATAACTTATCAATCAGGACCTAGCGCATACCCAATACTGAGGCGTGAACCAACTAAAAGCCATTCACAAACACGCCCCAAAACTGTAGACTTGAAAAAGGTGTATACATTCCCAGCAAAAAAAATCTAAAAAAAAATTCTAATGTGGCTGATAACTTAGAGGAGGAACAGGAAAACCCAGAGGAGGCAAATTCCCAAGCTGAAAATCTCCCCAGAGTTAATACCCTCAATGGGGTAGATGTTCCTCTGCCAGATACCACAAACTCTGATGAGGAAGAACGGGAGGAACAGATTAGCTCGAGTCAAAGAGCAAAGCGCAGCAATCTTTCTCATGACCAATCTAAAGATAAAGTAAAACCGATTCATGAAAACTTAAAAAATTGAGGCAATAACCCCGTTTAGGAAGGCTTGCGACAGGTTTGGAATATCAAGTCCTTATACTTTAAAATATTTAGCTGATTGGGGCGAAAATGATCAGTGGGTATTGGGAGACTTTGAAATGGTAGCCCATACTTGCCTAAACAAATCACAGTACATGCAATGGCATATGTGGTATGCAGATGGGGTTAACCGAATATTGACACTTTAAGAGAAAAGGAATCAGGCCATACTATAACTTTTGCCATGCTAAAAGGTGAAGGTGAATGGAAAAAAGAAAGCAAAACAAGCGACATTACCTGAACCTATTTTAAAATTTGTTCGGGAGACAGCATTAAAAGTGTGGGAAAGAGTAGGTTCCGACCCAGAATTTCTAGGTAGCTATACGAAAATTTACCAGGGTCGTGATGAACCATACTTTGATTTTGTTGGGAGATTATGTGAAACAATCCAAAGACAGGTTCAAGACCCAACCACTCAAGAAATCCTAAAGCGAAACTTAGCATATGAGAATGCTAATCAAAAATGTCGAGCAATACTATATAGTATTAAGGAAAAGGATGACCTCATGGGGTATCTAAAGGCCTGTAGAAATGTCGGTTTAACCTCCCATAAAACACAGGATGATATAGAGGCTTATCCCATACAACAGAAGGATCAGGAGGGGGATGAAATGTCAGACAGCTCTAGGGGGGAGAAACAATAAACTTCAAAGAATAAACAATAATCGGAGAAACTATTCTAATAATTGCAGCTCCACCCCTCGGAGGGCCCCACCTGGACCATGCCCAAGGTGCAGAAAAGGAAAACATTGGGCCAGAGACTGTCGGTCTTGGAGGCGAAGTCAGCCTCAGGCTTCATCTGGACAGATAACCTGCTTTAGCTGCGGAAAGAAGGGACACACCCGTAGGGGATTGCCCATCTCCTAAAACTATCAATACAGGGCAACATTCTAATAATCCCTTTATAGGAAATGTTACATGGACCCCCTCCCAGGTTCCACAAGCTCCGCAGGCTCAAATAACATCTATGCCTCCCCTAATGCGGGAAACTGGGTGGGGGCCAGCCCCAGGCCCAGCTGAATCCAGGGGCACTCTCCTTCATTCCACCTGCCCAGTATCCTCCGAATCAGAATCCACAGAATTACAGTCAATAAATGCTCTCTGGCCTACCCCATCAGGCAGTGGCAGTCTCGACATTCTTTGCCCTAAGACTGTCACAATATACCCAAGTCAAGACCCCTACATGCTAAAAACAGGGATAAAAAGGACCTGCTCCCCAGGTAGTATGGGTTTAATTCAGGGGAGCGATTGGCTGAAATTTAAGGGAATTATGGTGCATTTCGGACTTCTGGATCCTGAATCTCATGGAGAGATAATACTGTCAATATCTGTGCCAACTAAATGGACTTTTAAAAAAGGGGGAACCACTTGCTAAACTATTATTATTTTTTGAGGATCTGTGTAGTCAGTCCGAACACCCTACAGCTGGTGGCTTAAACAGTACCAACCATTCTGCCAACTTCATTGTTGGTTATGCAGCCACACAGAACCAAGCCCACCAGCCACCTGCTAACTATCTAGTTGGGTACACTGCCAGAATTTCTCAGGCCAAGCGGCCGGTTATACCCATCGAAATTTATAAAAGGAAATTCAAAGGCATGTTGGATACAGGGGCAGACATATCCATAATCTCCACCAAGTATTGGCCCTCTAACTGGGCCCTAAAGAAAGTGTCCCATAGCCTGAGCGGGGTAGGCAATATCTCCTCCTCTCTTCTCCGACAGAGTGCGAGGTGGCTGCCGTGGTATTAGCCCTGAAGGGAATGTAGCCATGGTCCAGCCTTATATAGCCCCTATGCCTTTAACTTTGTGGGGTCGAGACATGCTGGAGCAGTGGGGGGCAGTAATCCACATACCTCGTCCACTTCCCGTCGAAAGCACCAATTCCAGCTCTCCATAATAAGCCTAACACCGGGGTAACCCTTTTTAATTGGGGCCGCTGTGGTTAAGCGCCCACCACCTATCCGTATTCAGTGGAAGTCTGACAAACCTATATGGACACCACAGTGGCCCCTCAATACCAAAAAGTTAGAGGCGCTAACAAATCTAATGGAAGAACAGCTGAAATTAGGACATATTGAGGAAACGCTTTTCAGAATGGAATTCTCCTGTTTTTGTAATACAGAAAAAACCAGGCAAATGGCGTTTGCTGATTGACTTAAGGAATGTAAATTCTACTATGGTCCCCATGGGAGCCCTACAACCTGGGCTCCCTCTCCAGCAGCTATTCCTAAAGATTGGCCACTAATTATCATAGATTTAAAAGACTGCTTTTACAGCATACCTATCCACCCAGATGATCGGAAAAGGTTTGCATTTTCAGTCCCTTCCATTAATCATAAAGGTCCTTTACGTAGGTTTCAGTGGACAGTATTGCCCCAAGGGAATGACTAATTCACCTACGATGTGTCAACACTTTGTTGATGAGGTTTTTGCGACCCATTCGGTGCTAAATTTCCTGGTGCATACATCATCCACTACATGGATGATATCCTGCTAGCTTGTGATAATTCCAAAGATCTCCAGAATTTATATAATGATGTAATGACAGTTTTACCAGAGGCTGGCTTACAAGTAGCTCCGGAAAAAATCCAGATGCAGCCTCCATATGAATATTTGGGCTATGCTCTTGACTGCACTACAGTGCGTCCTCAAAAAATTTCCATTAGTCAGAAAGGGCTCAAAACCTTGAATGATTTTCAAAAACTGCTGGGGGATATCAACTGGGTGCGCCCTCCCTTGGTATTCCTAACTGTGAGGCTCAGTAACCTGTTCCACACCCTTGAAGGTGATCCTGCTTTAAATAGCCCAAGGCAGCTAACTCCTAAAGCTCAGAAGGAATTAGATTTTTTTCATGGATCGGCTTCAAAAATCTTACCTCTCCAGATTTAATCCCGGAGAAAAGGTATGGTTCTTGGTCTTCAACACTCCCGAGTCTCCAACTGCTGCTATAGCCCAATTATCTGGACCATTAGAATGGGTTTACTTACATAACAAGCAGAATCGTACTGCTACACCTTACCTTGAGATGATAGCTAACCTTATAATTAAGGGAAGATCAAGAACCCAAGTATTACTTGGACATGATCCCCATGTAATTGTACTACCTGACCCTAAAAAAGAAATTGAAGCTGTTTTACCACTCAGTGAAATCCTTCAGAGAGCTTTAGCATATTTTTCAGGAGAAATATCTTATCATTACCCAGCTGGAAAAACCTGGGAATTTCTGAAAAGGACACCTTTTGTAATTTCCACCATTGTCCGCTCCTCTCCCATTCCTGATGCTCCAGTGTATTATATTGATGGCTCCTCATCAGGAAGGGGTGGAATTACAGGTCCTTCGTTGACCACTACTGTGCATACAAATTATAAATCTGCCCAACAAGTGGAACTCGCCACCCTGATACATTTACTATCCCATGTATCTGGCCCATGTAATGTGGTGAGTGATTCTGCATATGTAGTTGGTTTATTTCCTGGAATTGTCACTGCTTCTTTAAATGCCCATAATCCTATAATTCAGGAGCTACTCCATAAACTACAAGATCTCCTCTGAAATAGAACATTCCCTATATACATCTCCCACATCCGTTCTCACAGCCGACTCCCCGGGCCAATGGTTCGAGGAAACGAAGCAGCAGATCTCTTGGCAGCACCAGTATTTAAATCAGCTGAGGAAGAGCACCAGACTCTACATACAAATGCCCGCCACCTCCATGTACACCATGGCATCCCATGGAGACAAGCTAGACAAATTGTCCGCAACTGTCCTGTCTGTGCTCCTTTACATTGTACATCTCATGTAGCAGGAGCAAATCCTCGAGGTTTACAGACAAACCAATTGTGGCAGATGGATATAACTCATACTAACTTATTTCCCAACAAACCTTTCCTTCATGTGGTCATCGATACATATTCCCGGTTCATATGGGCTGTTCCTATGACGTCTGAAAGAGCTAAATCTGTTTGTTCATTTTTACTCCAGTGCTTCTCCGTCATGGGTATTCCCCATACCCTAAAAACAGATAATGGTCCTGCTTACACCAGCAAAACCTTCAAATCCTTTTTGCGAGGAATGGCAGATCAAACATATTACAGGAATTCCATATAATCCACAAGGACAAGGAATAGTTGAACGTGCCACAGGACGCTTAAAACTCAGCTATTAAAGCAACAAAAAACAAGTATGCCTCCAATGGATTCTTTATCTTTAACATTATTCACCTTAAACTTCTTAAATATACCTCAAGGAGATCCCTATACCGCGGCTGAACGTCACTTTCAAGAAGATATGCAAACTCAAAAAACAGCCAATTCACCTATCTGGGTGAAAATTTATTATAAATGGATTGCAGGTCACCTCCTCATTCGGGAAGAGGCTATGCTCTCATTTCTACAGAGGATAACCCTGCCAAGAAACTCTGGGTTCCTCTGCGACTTGTTAAGACTAGAATTCTCCAAGAATCAGAAAACAACTAATTCTTTCAATATAAAGTCTTAAATTTTAAATTGCAAGTTGCTGTTTAAACTTCCTGGATTGGTTCATTTTAATAATGATCTTGTTTTGCAATCTGTGATCATGGTTCATGTCTAATATCTTGCCTTACAGCCTAAATATTTTCTTTCTTAAAAAAAAAGAGGGGGTGGAAAAATGGGTGGACTCTGAATGTAGTGCTCATTACAAAAATGTTTGCTAAATCAATGAAAAATGTTTTTCTAATGATTCTGTTCACAGGATGAGATATTGGAATCCAATAAACTTGCGCTTACAGTGCTCAATACTCCGAGACCCCTAAAACAGTGCTCGCTAAAAATTTAATAATTTGCAAAACTAATTTTTCCCAATGCTCTATTCACAGGAAAAGACACTTTCTCACCATCATTTGCCGGCTTTATATTCATGAAGCGCTTGACTCGTTACCATTTATCACCCTAAATGGGTCACATATACAGCTGTAAAATATTGATCGATCAAATGTATGTGTGCGTGTGTGTGCATGTGGTGGCCACCATTATGTTTGTGATTAATGTTATGTCTATGTTATGTCTCAACTACTACCTTCTCAATTTCTGACCGCTACAAACCTCTATTACATTCATCAGCTCCACTGCTGATCCACTAGATTTATCAATTTTAAAATCATCAATTCTCATACTTATTTCCCTGCTCCACCCATGTTGGAGCTTCTTTATGTTCTTCTCTCCATCCCAGACTTGGATCCCTATAAAGCCTTAAAATCTCTACTTGTGATTAACCTCGAAAAGTGTTTTTGTCTCGCCTAAGCTACAGGTACAGTTACCGGTGCCAATGTTCCCTTGCTGAAGAAGCCCTGCAAGATGCCCACACCGATGTTCCAGACACCTGCTCCAACACTCAAGACTCCTGTTCCAGAGTTCAAGATACCACACCGATGTTCCAGACACCTGTTCCAGCACTCAAGACTCCTGTTCCAGAATTCGAGATACTTGTTCCAGTGTTCCTGAGACCCGATCCAGTGTTCCTGACAATTCAACGAGTTCCTGATCGCTGCTCTCCAGAGACTCATACTCATATGATCACCGCTATTGCTGTTCCAGAAGTAGCCCCACAGACTTTACACAAAATATAGCAAATTGACTCTCACAAATTATGGACAGTGCAAACTATAGTCCGTTATAATCAGACAGCTAAAAACACTTTGTCTTGAACTTTGCTTTGAGTCCAAAAAACAAGCTAGGATCCTAAAGTAACATGTATTGTCATTTTGTAATTTGAATTGTTTTTTCTTATCTTAATTTTCTGTACATTACTAAATATTTCTTACCTTTTCGATTTTTATTAGTAAACTAATCAGGGGGAGTTGTTGCAGGACTCCTTTAAGGGCCGCTGCATTAGCACACTAAAGGGCCTAGGTGAGGTGCAGGGAGGGATTATCTAAGGACATTTAACACTCCCTGCTTTCCATAACAATGGGAGGAAGGTCTGAGTTGCAGGGATATAAACTAGCCGGTTTTCACTCTCCAGAGCTTCTTTTGGGGGCTGTTGCTCGCTGTGAGCGTTTGCCCTGCTTGGAAGCTTTACACGTGGTGGTCGCCATCTTGGCCTACACGTGGCTGGGGTTCTAGCCTGGAATCCTAAGCATCGGGTTTTTCCTTTTGCTGATTTGTATGCCTGAACCTGTGATAAGTAAAGCCTTTTAAAACTGCATCGGATTCCTGAGTGATCATCCATTCCTCGCTGGCTTCGGAGGTAGAAGGGAACTTCGCTTCCGGCACTGTCGGGGACCCCGGCGGAGCGCCCCGACAATTTCCCACCCTCTCCCCCATCCCCATGCCAGCTCCCCTTAGCCATCTCCAAGGAAGCCCGGTGACTTTAGCTACCAAGACCCACATACCTGAGCTTGATATAATTTTTTGTAATTTAAAAATAAACATTTAGACTACAAGACCAAATTGGTGGCTAAAAGAAGGGCAGGGGCCGAGTGGGTGGAGAAATCCATCATCAGCTCTTGGTGCAGGACAGAAGTCTACTTGTAGCAGAGAATTTCCAATGCCATGTATAGATGTTGATTTTTAGAGAGACAGATAATGTCATAATACAATGCAATTTTAAGCAAGAGAAAATTTGGCTATGTAAAATTTGAGGATGTGAGGGCACCTGTGAGGAAAGGGAAGACCCAGACAGGGGGCTATACATTTTAAGCCAGCTGTGATTTGATGGCCTTAAAGCTATCTCGACCAGGTCCTGCGCCCTGTCATTCAAGCCACATTTATGTGCATCTGAAATGTACAAGGCAAATCTGGCCCTTGAGCTGAGATAAACAGGATAGCTGAGTGCTTGTGGGGGCCCTGGTGGATGAAAGGCATAAATAAGTAAAATGCAGAGCAGGAGGAAATAGCTATACCTAACACCAAAGCAAAAGGAGTGGAATGGCAATGAAAGATGTGATTAATTCCAACCACACTATCTGTTTCTGAGACGATGTCATTTCCGGTGGCCCTTAAGTAATATGTAGATATTAGCAGGTGGGTGAAGTGGAAAACCTTCGTGGAAGTTCAATGTGGGCAACAGCAGGAATTGCCAAAGTGATTACAAACACCACTGTGGAGCAGGAAGAAATTAACAAACAAATCCCACATACTTATCAACCAAAGCTCAGAAGTACATGGAAGGAAATCTACAGAGTGAATGTAGCTCTCCAAAGGCTCAGAGTATGAACAGAGTAGAAAGCAAAGCAATTATTAAGAAAACTAATGCTCTGAGGCCTTCTAGTAGAATCATTGCTGTGGGGGACCATGTCCAGAATGGGACCATCTGAGAAACTGAAGCTGGGAAGTGAAATGAAGGCCTCTCAAGGACAAAAGACCAGGAAGAGCTAGATCACAGAGACCAGTGAGCTAACCCTCAGTGGAAAACATGTCTGGGCTGTCTTAAGCTTTCACATACACATAGAACTAATTTGACAATGATTAATATCAGTGAAGAAATTAGAACACTAGTGTAGTACAAGATTAGACATAAAATCTAAAGGTCAGGATCTTCTGCTAGGAAAATCACCGTATTTACATTTACTATTGCATGCAAAGCATTTTCAAGGAAAACACAGCCCACAAATGACAAATTGCCTTTTCACTGTGTACTTATGTACTTATATTTCAAGGTGGCAAAACTTGCTAATTGAAAACACACTATAATTAAAAATTACATGAGCTACAAACATGCATGTACAAAAATGTACTATGAATTTCTTGGCTTTTTATATTAGACATTCAGGGACAGCTCTAGGTCTGAAGATTGTCTTTTACTGGATAAGTTAAAATTTGAAAATGGCCTGATCTTCAGTGTAGACAATAGTTAAGAGAGCAGACAGGAGAGCATTTTATTTTCATGTCTGTATTCCTGTAACTGCCTAACTCCCAAGGAATGAATCAGAAAGTAGAAATGTGTGACGACTAAAAAAATAGTGCAAGAAAACACACACACACATATATATATTCCTTAACTTTTCACTAGCACTCTAGTACTAGCTGAGAGTAAGAATATATTACCATTTCCCCTGGATCAGTAAAGTAGTGAATGTGAATTTCCAGAGGGTAAGAGTCATCTGGTGCCATGGATAACAGTCGTGGACATTTGGCCATCATAGTTATTCCCGCTCCCTGGAGCTAGCCGCCAGCAGCACCATCCCACCAGATCTCTAGCACTGAGATGAGAATATCGGCATATCTCATATAAGCCCTTGGAGGGGGAGCGTTGTGTGAAAATTTCCTTGTGGTTTCCTTTAACTTCCGGTCAGTGTTCTTTCTGGAAGAGTGTAGCGTGCAGAAACATACTCTCGGCAGCTTTTCTTCAATCTATTTTCACTGTGCTTAGCAATTATTTCTTCCTTTCCACTGAGGGTATAATTCCAAGATGATCAGAGAGAAACTTGCCATCTGGACGTAGTAAGCAAAGAAGCAGCTTTGGGGCCTGCTTGCACCACCCTAGCCCGGTGCAGTCGCGGTGTAGCTGGACAGCACACAGGAACTCGCTGAGCTGGGAAGACACACCTGTGGCCCCTTCCCATCTATTCCCATCTACCTGCCCTTCATTCAGACATTCCTTTTGCCTCTGCTGGGAGATCAGAAAGAGTAAGAGCTCTGCCTCCTTCCAAATGCAAGTTAGTCCCATCCAAACAGCTCCAATAATTATAATTTTTTCAGTCTGATTTAGAATCTGCTTCTAGGAAACTATGACACATTTATTCTCGCCCAATCCCAGGAGAGTACACTGAGCAAGATGCCTTTACATTTGACACAGGACTATTTGAACACCGACACAGCTCTCAACTACAGCTGCTTCCTCAGGACCTACTCGATTTGAAATACTCTGAAGTGTTCTCCCTGTCTTCCCATCTGCATTCCCTCTGTAGCCTGGCTGCTCTAGCTGATTTTGTCTTTTGTGCTGTCTTTTTCATAATAAACCAGTCACTTAAAAATGACAATGACTGTAAGGGCACATTGTTGGTGGGACTGGTGTTAGAATATTGAATACCTGAAACAACTGTACTGTGAACTACTTTGCAAATCACAGTGTTTAAATAAAGTTTAAAAAATTTTTTTTAAAAAATTGAAACAACAAAGATAGGAGACAAAGAGCATACCTAATATTCCCTGTTATTCATATTTTATTAAGGGACATTTACCACAATCCACTGATTTATTGATACATTATTGTTGCTTAAAAGTTGAGGAAATTCCTATTTTTTTGGTTTTACCTATTGTCCAGCTCTCAGATATGTCATTTGTTAATCTCCTCTTTCTCCTTCTGTCCTTTCCATTCCTTCTTTCCCCTTTTTTCTTTCCTTCCTTTCTCTGACCTTGATACTTCTGAGAAATACTGGCCAGGTATTTTTGTAGAATGTCCTTTAATTGGGATATTTCTGATTTTTTTTCTCATGATTAGAGTTGTTATGGGCTTGGCAGGATAAACCACAGAGGTGAACTGCCATCAATATATCAAATCAGAAACTCATACAACGAACATGACTAATCACTGATGAAGCTGACCTTGGTCACCTGGTGAGGTCATATATGTCAGGTTTCTACATCTTTTTATTATTATACCACGATGAGCTATGCAATTACAAAGATGTTCATGTTTGGGTTTCAGTCATACAATGTTCCAGCACCCATCCCTCCACCAGTGCCCATTTCCCACCACCAATGTCCCCGATTTCTCCCCTTTACCCCCTCTCCGCGTCCTCAGAGCTGAAGAGAACTTCTGTCCTGACACTGTGGGGACCCCGGCGGCGCCCCCGACATCTGACCGTCTTGTAGGTGGGCGGCCACGTGATCTTTTGACATCCCGTGGGATCCAGTAGGAGCCCTTGGTTTGAGTCCCAGAACCACATAGTCCCCAAGCACCCCTGAAGTAATCCCTGAGCACCAAGCTGGGTGTGGTCCTTAAGCACCAACAGGATCACTCCTGGTGGCCTCAGGGGACCATATGTGGTGCCGAGATTGTTGACTGCATGCAAGATCTGAGGCTTTTCAGAGGGCAGGACCTTGTCTTGTTTGTGGAGTGTTATAACAGGAAAAGATCAGAACAAAATAAAGGGACTGGAGTGATAGCACAGTGTTTAATGATGACCCGCCACTCCATGAGGGCCTCCATGTTCCACATCCGGACTTCCCCCTTGTCAGCAGACCAGCCTATCACAGCCCGGCTCATCAAGATGCACCCTGCAGCAGTCTTTTTTTAATCCGGCCCAGAGCCTCACAACAAGCCAGAAGACCCCCCGACTCCATGAGGGCCTCCTTTTTCCACATCCGACTTCCCTCTCGTCAGAACTCCACCCTGCAGACCAGCCTATCACAGCCCGGCTCGCACGGCCCTACGTGGCCACGTGGTTCATCAATAAATGCTGGATTTTGAGATGACTACAAGAATATGCTACCCTCACGGCAGAGCCTGGCAAGCTACCCATGTTGTATTTGATATGCCAAATACCAGTAACAATTATAGACCTCATTCCCACGACCTGATGAAATGGTTTGAGGCTCTTTATGTTCCTGGAGCAAGCAGGTGCCCTTGGACTCTACTTGCATGAGACAGGTTATATTGAGATGTTACTGGTACCCACTCAAGCAAATCGATGAACGGGAAGACAGTGATACAGTGATACCCCCTCCCCAGCCTGCCTCTATGGCAGGTACTTTGCCTCTCTTTCTCTCTCTTTTCTCTCTCTCTCTCTCTCTCTCTGTATCTCTCTCTCTCTCCTCTTACACATTGTGGCTTGAAATACATACATTTAGAGGTTATCATGTATATCCCTTTGCCTACATTCAATGCTCAGTTCTAGGCTATTATTATCATTTCCAATAATTGTTAGCACATTGTTCCCTTCTCTGTCTCAACTAACCCCTAACTCCCATACATTTGTGGTAGATTCTACACACTGACAAGACCTCCTGATCCAAGGTTTCTACATCTTAAAGTCATTCTCCATGCACTCCCCTTTCTGACTCTGTTCTCTGGAATAAAAGCAATGGTCGGTACATATTGAAAGCACCTGCAGTTCTCAAGGACTTCCCTTGCACAGGATATTTGTCTTTGTCCTTTAGACATTCATTTTGTTATTTACAGTTGCATTGGCCTATTGATATTTACTTCATACTTTCAATTATAATCCAGCACTGCTGTTTATTTGTTTCTGAAACTGAGCTTTGGCTACTGGGAAGTCTTTGACCCAGCTCTTGCATTTCTTTGAAATATCCCCATAATCAAAGGGGGATTGTTTCTTAAAGTGCATGCTTATTTCCAGACACAATAAGATTCTCTATGACCACTTTGCATATTTTCTGCCTTATATCTGAAATTAAGCATTTCTCCAACTGCTTCATCACTCTCTCCACCGCTTTCTCCAATCTCTCTCTACACATAAGAATCAGATCACTGTTGGGGTGCTTACTGCAGTGTGATTACTTGTAGGTTCAACTCTTATCCGGTTTATATACATATGCATATATATGTGTGTGTATATGTATATATATGTATATATATGTGTATATATATATATATATATATATATATATATATAGCTAAAACTATTTCTCTATGTAACTATCTGTTCCTAGATAAGCTCTCATATGACTTTCTACTGGTGGCTCTAACTCAGATCCATTACACATGAATCATTTCCACACCCCTCCCTTGCTTATCTATAAATTTCCACTGTAACATTGAGAAATCTCTGGCTCCCCCAGCCACTTGCTCCAATTCACTGAGCTTTTCAATTCCAGAACACTTGCATAGCAATGACTAGCCAGTACTCATGTGAGAAACAACGCTCACTGACCACATGATTTCTTTTGGACTGTAAATGTACAGATTCAACTCATTTCCTAAGTCACTTAGATTGGTAACTTGCCCCTCACACCATTCAGTGACTTCTTTTTCATTTTGTTAACAGTTAATTGTTTTCCTAAATTTCTGTATTCTAGCCTAGAATTCTCCCCAACAAATTATTTTTTAAATTTGCATGCACTAAGCTTCACTCATTGTGTGGTAAAGTTTTATGTGTCTTGACAGATGTACAGTATAATGTATTCACCACTATAAAAGCACATAGAACTGTTTCACCATCATAGAACATCTCCTATGCTCCACCTATTCCAGCACATTCTGTGCCCCCGAACATCTGAGCACCACTGATACTTTCAACACCTCTTGGTTACATTCCCAGAATGTCATATCATCAAAATCCAAAATCAAGCAATAACTTGTGTTGTGTGACTGTCTTCACCTGGCAATAAACATTTCAGATTTGCTTTTTGTGACTTGAGAACTCATTTCTTTTTTACTTAGGAATAAGATCTCATTACATTATACACATACACAGACACAGACACAGACACAGACACAGACACAGACACATACGGCCCAACTGTCCAGTTTCCTATTGGAGGCCATCTTGATTGCTTCCAAAGTTTGGGTGATCAAGAACCAAGATTCTATTAGCTAGTCAACTGCTGGGGACTGAGCAAAACAGGCATTGTTGATCACATAAAACTGAAAAAACATAAGCGAATCCATAGTTATCCACCGCACAGCCCAGTAAGTTCTATGGAAATGCAGAGCAAGTCTGGCCAGGCAATAGGCGGCAGGAGGTTGATGCTGTGATCACCCAACACTGCTGAAAAGGGCTCTTGCACTCATGATACTTGAAGGACGCAAAAACTGTTTCCTGCTGTTTTCTTTTTGAACTCTGACATGCATATCATTCACCTTCATCTTGAATAAAGCAAAGCAAAACAAAACAAGGCAAAGTCACAAAGGACTGTCAGCTCAATTAAAGCCAGATCTCTACCTCCCATTCCAAGTCTTCAGTTCCTGTTGCCCACAAGAGAAATGCGGGGGTTCATCAAAGGCGAAAGGGAGGCAGCAGCCCGAGGGGCACGTGGATGGGCAGGGGCCTCTGCAGCCTCTGGAGGGGGCCGAGCCGCCCAGCACCCGCAGCTATTCCAGCCCTCTCCAGGGGCAGGTGATCCTGCGGACCTCCTTTCTCCTGCCAAATACCTGCAGCCTGGGAGCTAGGAACCTGGAATGCTGAAGTAGGATCCAGATGGTGCGCCTCTCAGACGCCGCCCACACCAGCCCTTTTTCTCCTGACTTCCGGCTAACTCTATGGTCACTGGGCAGCTTTCTCGGAACACTGACCAGCTCCCGACCTGCTCCCAATCACTTGCCACCTGCTGAGGCTTTCCAGTTCTCTAACTGAACCCTGGTCGATACATCGACCCCCAAACCCTTTCCTGGAGCTAGCAATTGTGCTACACGAGGAAGCAATACTCATTCCCAATCACGAATTCATTTGGCGCTGCCATTACCTGCATCACATCTCTGAACGGTCTAGGGTTTCACTAGAGGATTTGTAAATACAGATCTGAAATCAAAGCATTGCCTCTATTGCTTTTCCTGGCCTCCTAGTAGAAGAAACAACGTAGGGAGGAGAGAAAATTAATTTGGCCTTACCATGTCAATCACCATCTCTTCCCAAGAGCTCCAAGGTACCTGCCCCGTAATTCCTTTCTGACTTTTTTTTTTTAGAAATTGCTGAGAGACACACTCCTTGGTAATTTTCAGAATTCATCTTTTCTTTCTTTGAAAAAACCAGCACCTCTCTGGTTCCCTGTGATTCTTCAGAGATTACTGGCAGGGCTTCTCTAATCACAGCTATAAATTTTTCTGTACCCCAAAGGATATAATTTGTCTGACCCTGGAGACTTGTATTAGTTTAAAAGCAATTTTAAGTGCTCTTACTATTTCTTGTCAAGATTGTTACCAGCTGTGGGCTAAGGTCTATTACCCACTTGCTGTGGACAAGAAGAAATGACTTGGGTGCGGCCTAAGAGGACCCAGTGCTGCTCAGAGGGTGGTGCTCAGTGGGGTACCCAGCCTTCCTTCCCAAACACTCATGTGCATATGAATGACCTAGGACCTTGAAGGACTGTGGGATTTAATTTTTTGCTTTGGAGCCACACCCAGCTGTGCTCAGGGTTTATTCCTGGGTCTGCCCTCAGGAATCACTCCTGGTGGGTTCAGGGAACTATGTGGGTTGCAGGTATCCAGATCACTCCTGGTGGGCTCAGGGAACCATAGGAGTCGCTGCTGTTCAAAGCTAACGCCCTACCAACTGTACTCTGACTATGGCCCAATGCAAGGCATTTTTGTAGAGGGAAGGATGAGGCCCGAGCTGCTGCACTTCAGCCAGCACCCAGAGGTCGCCATACTATTGATCTATGAAACTCTGGTGGAATGAGGAGCATCTAAAGAGAGACAGAAATGCATTTCCGGGAAGCCACTGAAGCTTCAGAAAGCCCATTACTCACACTATCTCCCTTGGGCAAGGAAGTTACTAGGAGTTACAGACTATTCTAGATGAAAGGGAGGAAACCAGAATAAAACGAGGCAGTATCAGAGAGCATACATATTTCTGGCAAAGTACTAACAGATCTCAGTGTGGAGGGGAGGGTAGTGCAAGAAGGAAGCCTGAATCCTGAATCTCCAAGGTTTGAGTAACTCGTTGAGATTTTTCTCTCATACGAAATGATCATGTGTACTTAATCTAGAAAATGATCATTGTGTCTTTGTTATTCAAAATGCCAGCCCTAAATGCACATTTTCCCACTCCCAGAAACCTGCATCCCAGGTGAGAAGAATGAGCAACCATGTAGGATTAAACTTCTGATCTGACCATTTCTAGTTGCCAGTGAGTTAAGAGCATACTCAAAGGTTTGTATCTGAGGCTGATTATGACCAGAACACAGTCCAATGTTGCTTTTAATCGGATTTATTCCTGAGGCAGCAAAAAGCAATGCAGTAAGATATAAATGAAATGCAAATTCAATATAAATGAAGCTAGACAGCCTATATTTCCTCGTCTTCATAGGGACCACCTTCAGCAGTCCTCAGAAGGCTACAGGAAGGGGGCATGTGTGCCTGAGGAGAGAACTCGGGGACCTCACACACACAAAACCCACAAGTGATAACCTGAACTCTCTCTCTCTGGGTCCCTACGTTTTCTATGGAACATCTCATAGAGACTAAGCCCATGTTTGTGGTCTCAGGATCCTCGCACACGGAGGAGCCAGCCTAGTGTGTGACAACTGTGGGCTTGAGTCTACAGTGGAGAAACCGCAGGTAACCACCCTTCTCACTTCTCAACTCATCTCCTCCTTGTGGTAGGTTCTCTGTGCACATCTGATGACTTGCCACTGATAGTGAAATGTGCAAAGATAACATAAGTCTCTGGGGTGTGTGTGTGTGTGTGTGTGTGTGTGTGTGTGTGGGTGTGTGGGTGGTGTGTGTGGTGTGTGTGTGTGTGGTGTATGTGTGGTGTGTGTGTGTGGTGTGTATGTGTGGTGTGTGTGTGTGGTGTGTGTGTGGTGTGTGTGTGTGGTGTGTGTGGTGTGTGTGTGGTGTGTGTGGTGTGTGTGTGTGGTGTGTGTGGTGTGTGTGTGGTGTGTGTGTGGTGTGTGTGTGTGGTGTGTGTGTGGTGTGTGTGTGTGGTGTGTGTGTGGTGTGTGTGTGGTGTGTATGTGTGTATAAGAGAGAGAGAAGCAGGTACTGAGATAGAGACACAGAAAGACTATCTCAACTGACTTTAAAGAATCACCTATGAACTACCAAGGAAGGAGACACCGACTCAGGAGAGAGTGGGAGTTTCTAGGGATCTGGTCCAATCCCACCAACAATAAGGTGAGTTTGGAAGAGGATAATGAGCTCCAATAGAACACAGCACTGCCAAGCCTTTCACTAACCCACAGTACATTTCTTTCTCTAGTATTTTAGTATTTATAATGTAAGATGAAGCAACTATTACAAGGTTGAAAGACCAATGGGAAAACTAATGCCCAGAAACACAGTCAAAGAAATGGAGATTTAATAAAACTGTTAATTGATTGAAGTCTGTGGCCATTTGTCAGACAGCATCAGAAAATGAACACAGAGTACCAAGTTACATTGTCTCTCCCCAACTAAGTACACTAGCATGGAAGGCATCTTCATAAAGGGAAGCATGTCCCCAAGACTAATCTGAGTCCAGAACATAAAACTCAGTCCTTGTCTCAGAATGCCTGAGAAGGCCTGTGTGTCTACTCCCAAGGACCTCCATGGAAAACCTTGGAGCCCACCAGAAAAACTGTAAGGTCCAGTGCAACTGAAAATGGCATCCCCTTGAAGAATCAGTCTCATGTGTGTGGCAGAAAAGAATGATACATCTACAAACAGGGCCCCATGTGCTTGCTCATAAATTGCATCTTATGCCTTGGAGCAAGTTACCTAAACTGATCCTCCTCAATACCTGCAGGAAGTGGCAGGTGGCAAAATGCATGTATACAAAAGTTCCCAGCCTAGATTGGGTGCTCATGAAAGGTTGCTCGCTTATGTCCACAGATGCATGCTCATTACTGAACCATCGACCTCTCTCCCTCCCCCTCCCTCTCTCTCTCTCTCTCACACACACACACACAATCACTCATTTTTTCTTCAAACAGGTAACAAAATAACTAATTCCCCAAAGGTACGTCGGCAGCCATGCGAGTCAAGAGGTGATCATGCCCTGCAACTAACTGTCTCCAGATCCTTCTTCCTGGTTTTTATTTTTAGACATTGAGATTTGCATCGGACACAGGTACACCCGGCAGAGCAGAAACCAGCTTTCCCCGTTGAACCCCCTGCCTTCCATGGACAACGAGAGCAACTTCCGACCCGAGTCCACCATCCCGATGGAGCCTCGGAGGAGCCCAGAGAAACACCTACATCTTGCTGGCAGCGATCTGTGTCACAATCCACACTCTGCAGCTGGTAAGATCTCCCCCCCCAGCATATTAATCCAGTCTCCAGCCCACAGGTTAATCCAGTCTCCAAACCCAGCTTGTCAGAAACCCAGCCTACAAGGACCCGCCCTGCAGAGACCCGCCCTTCAGAGGAGAGTATTTCAAGCCCAGGAATGCTTGAGCCTAAGACACAGGTACACCCGGCAGAGCAGAAACCAGCTTTCCCCGTTGCATGGCGCACTGTGGCGGCCGCGCAATTTACCTCCAAATTACCACATATATTCTACCCACCCCTCTGAGAGAGCCCCCACAAAGTAATGAGAATATAGTACCCGCATGGCAGAGCCTGGCAAGCTGTCCAATGCGTGTTCGATATGCCAAATCCAGTAACAAAAATGTTTATTTTCCTGACCCGAAAGAGCCCTTAATACGGCAGCAGTAAGAAAGGCAAACAAGCAGTGCCTGATAAAATTTCACGGCTGTCCTAGGCTGCCAAAACGAAGAAGAACTAAAATGACTGTCTGTACTTTCAATGCACGCACACTGGCATCGGAAGCATATATTGAGGATCTGATGCTGCAAGCAAGAAAGATCAAGTACGACATCATTGGTCTGACTGAGACGAGGAGGCATCAGTCGCATCATGCTGTATTTGACACCGGAGAAGAATTGTTCCTTGGAACATGTGATGAAAGAGGCATTGGTGGCGTTGGTGTCCTTGTCAACACGAACATGGCTGTCAACATTGATTCATTTGAATGCCTAACAAACCGAATAGGACGATTACACTTGAGGAGATGTGGCCCACTGCCAGCAATTTCTATCTTCATTGTCTATGCACCAACATCCACATACAAAGAAGATGAAATTGAGAAATTCTACATGGAATTGGAGGAGTTCTATAAAAAGATCACACCTTCTACAAGATCATAGTCGGTGATTTTAATGCCAAGATAGGACCGAGAAGATCGGCTGAAGAACTCCACATCGGGACCCATGGCCTAGAATGGAACGAACAGGGTGAGAGACTATCTGGAGTTCATCATGTCCACCAAGACTATTCATGGGAACTCACAGTTTCAGAAGGCTGAAGCGAAACGTTGGACATGGGAATCTCCTGGCGGACAGTTCCACAATGAAATTGACCACATCATCTTCAATCAACGGTTTTGTCTGACTGATGTTGCTGTCGTCCCCAAATTCCACACAGGATCGGACCACCGTCTCCTTCGGTGCAAAAATTCTACTTCCCTCAACAGGGAGAAAAAGCTGCAAAGTTTAAAAAGAGAACTCCCAGAACGACCACCAACTGGGAACTCTTTGGCACCATTGCAGCAACATGGGAAGATACCATCATTGATGACATCGATGAAGAATACAACCGACTGGTTCAGCACCTCCATGATTGTGCGAAGAATGCCGAGAGAGAGAAAGACACAAAAGGACGCTTTGTCTTCAGAAACTCTTGAGCTCATTCGCCAACGTGGCAAGGCGCGAGCCTCAGGAGACCAAATGCTAACGTCCAAGCTTGCTCAACAGTGCAGAGAAGCGATAAAAGCAGACCTCAAAGACAGAAGAGCAGAAATACTGGAAGATGCAGCAGAAGCCGGGAAAAGTATTCGCGACTGCCCGCCTGTCCTTCACCAACTATAAGACCAAGATGACTGCCCTCCGACGCCCTGATGGATCTATCACATCTTCCAGAAAGGCAATGGAGAAGATTATCCAGGACTTCTACTCAAATCTCTTTGATAGCCACATCCACCTGCCCACATACCAAATTCCACAGGATGGATATGTCATTCCCAATGTTCTCCCTTCTGAAATCCTACATGCCATCTCATCGGTAAAGAAGGGAACAGCACCAGGCCCAGACAAAGTCAGACCCGAACATCTGAAGAATCTGCCATCGGTACTCATCAATACACTAGCTCGGCTCTTCACACGCTACCTGTCTGAATGCAAGGTTCCCTCCCAATGGAAAACCAGCAGGAAAGTTCTACTGTTCAAGAAGGGAGACATTCACGACATCGGCAACTATCGCCCCATCTGCCTGTTGTCTGTCATCTACAAGCTGTTTACACGAGTCATCCTGAACAGGATTAGCAGAACACTAGATGAAGGACAACCATGCGAGCAAGCAGGTTTCCGGAAAGGATTCAGCACAATCGACCATATCCACACAGTAACCAAGCTCATCGAGGTTTGTAGGGAGTACAAGATGCCACTCTGTCTCACGTTCATTGATTTACAGAAAGCCTTTGATTCTGTGGAGACTGAAGCAGTCATTGAAGCCCTAGTCAAACAGGGTGTTCAAACCCAATACATCAAGATCCTTCGTGAGCTGTATTACGGATTCACCACCAGGATCTCACCATTCTACAAAGAAGTGATCATTGATGTCAAAAGAGGGGTTCGACAGGGTGATACCATCTCACCAAAACTCTTCAGTGCCACCCTCGAGAACATCATGAGACAATTAGAATGGGAAGGAATGGGAGTGAAGATAGATGGTCGGCAACTACACCACCTCCGCTTCGCTGATGACATCGTTCTAATAACACCAAACATTAGCCAAGCGGCACAAATGCTGGCTGACTTTGACCGAGAATGTGGAAAGGTAGGTCTACAGCTGAATCTGAAGAAAACTATGTTCATGAGAAATGAACTAGTTCCAGAGGCCCCATTCACTCTCAATGGAACAAACATCTCTGAATGCAGCAGTTATGTGTACCTAGGTCGAGAAGTCAACATGATGAACGACCTAAAACCTGAGCTGCACAGGAGGAAGAGAGCGGCATGGAATGCCTTCAAAGGCATCGAAGAAATAGTAAAAGGACAAAGAACCTCCGGCTCCGGGCACATCTCTTCGACTCCACCATTCTCCCTGCATTAACATACGCCTCAGAGACCTGGGCCCTACGAAAGCAGGATGAGAATGCTATTCGGGTCTCCCAAAGAGGCATCGAAAGAGCTATGCTTGGAATATCACGTCTCACTCAAGTGAGAGAAGGAATCCGGAGTTCTGACCTCCGTCGCTATTCCAGAATCAGGGACGCTGTCTCGTTTGCCAAGGCATCAAAAATCAGATGGGCTGGAAATGTAATGCGATTTGGAGACAACCGCTGGACTAGAGCCGTTACTGACTGGATCCCACGGGATGTCAAAAGATCACGTGGCCGCCACCTACAAGATGGTCAGACTTCCTTGTTAAGACCCTGAAGGAACAGTTTGAGGCTCTTCATATTCCTGAATCAAACAGATGCCATTGGGCTACATTGGCACGTGATAGGGTCCAATGGAAATGTTACTGGCGCCCGCTCGAGCAAATCGATGAATAACGGGATTCAAGTGAAGTGATCAAGTGATCAAGTGAGATTTGCATCACAGATTTGGAAACAGATAACGGCGCTCCAACAGGTGTGGTGTCGCCCCTGCATCCCTGCTCTTGTAAACTGGCAGTGTGAGACCATCCTCCTGAACAAGATAGTGCCCTCATCTCCAAAGAACTGCCAGTGGACAGAGAAGGTCAGCTGGGTAAGTGCAGGGGTCTAGAAGGAAGAGTCTAGAATGCTCTTTGAAGAGCTCTAGATGTTCTTGTGTAGGTAGGGGGGCTGGCACAGGTGGTTCTGACCAGGCAAGCATACAACTCACCACACTACTTTTGGAGATTCATTATTTCAGTAAAGATTTCCACACACACTTTGCCTTCTAGCAACGTACAGGGATATGTTTGTTTTCCACTATCATTTTTCCCGAAGACTACAGCTTTTTATAAATTGTTATTCCCTAACCTTTCCATCATGTAAATATTTGTGGAGGCAAAATATGACTTTTAATATTGGATGAGATCGGTTCATACATACAAAATAACAAAACCAGAAGGTGAAAATTCAGGACATTTATATTTGCCCACATCAGTAAATGTAAGAATTGATGTAGCTTCGGAGGAATAAGCTGAAGAGCCAGGCACTTTTCTCTCCTGCAAACAGGAAGCCGACTCTGGATGCTTATGCCCGACAGCAGCCCTGTTTCTTAGGCTCAGCAGCCATTCCAACTCAGTTACAAAGGACCCAGCATCCAAAGTGAACAACTTGAAGGATTTTTTTTCCCTAAGATAAATTTGTTGAAACATCAAAAGTATTTCCATTGTCAAAATTATAACTTAGATTCATTATAGTCAACTAAATGATGTTTTAGAATCTAGTTTATGACTGTAAATATTAAACAATATTTTTATTACATAAGGTCCCAAGAAAGTTATTTGTAGATGTTCTTCTGTAATATAAATCTCATAATTTGGGTTCTATAGAAATCTATAACAAAAAATAATAGTATAAACCAAAGAAGATTATGAAAAAGGTAGTTCATGTACTAGTAAAATATTTACTACCTGCCAGAAATCTTTCATGTTCTTTATATGCATCTATGACTCTTAGAAATTATTATCGATTATTATTGTGTTCCAATATTGGTGCGAACAGATCCACTACACATTGTTATTTTCTACACTCACAGAATAAAGAGTAACAGCTGAAACCATGAAGGTAGGTTCCACTTTCCACCCAAGGGACCAGGAAGCTGTATTTGACTAGTAAAGACTAGAAAAGCAGACTAAAATGAAATTAAATATTAACAAAGGAGAGAATGGTGAACTGCAGGAAAATGAAAAAGAAAAGCAGATTATCGCTGCAATCTAGTGGTGATACAGGCTCGTGCCAGAGGGTGCTGGGATGGGAGAACAGAGAGGAAGAGGCCGACCCTGACAAGGGGCTCCAGAGAAGACAGACGCCCCGCCCTCACAGTGCTCTTTAAAGAAACAAGCACCCATTTTGATAAATAAATATCAGTACACTCACATTAACAGCGAAGAGGGAAAGAGCAGGGCAACGCCGGTACCTCAATGTCAACTAAAAGTAAGCCAAGATTCAATTTAGAGAGAATTACATCTTTTCCTTAAAGTGAACATTATTTTCACAGTTTATTAATGTCATTCTATAAAGCTAAGTAGCTGCCTCTTTACTGATGATAAAATCAAGCAGAGTTTCTCATCTCTGACCTTCAACAAAATTCCAGAAATGTGGTAATGAGAGTTTCAGCTAAAGCTGGATATCAGAGGAAACGAGGACATGGAATGGATTTGAGTGAATCCATTTCAGAGGACGAGTCAACAGGACTTATTAAAAATACAAAGCGGTATGTGAAGAAGGGCCAAAGAGCCCAGTTGATACATACCAAGGACACATTACATTTAGCATCAAGAAAGTAAGACATTAATAAACTCCTGGAAAACAATTTTCAGTTTAGCCCAAAATTCGATTCCGTCTAGACTGAATCTGATCTTAACGTCATTCTCATAAAGGTGTCTGTAGCCGCGTGATTGTTTCTCTTGGGGTTGTGAATAAAAAATTAATGAGAATATAGAAAGAGCCTGTGAGCTCATTTATCTCAAGACCTTAGAGGCTTGAGAGAAATCAATCTCATAATGCTTCCTAAATTTGTGGGTTAAAAAATGCTATGGCAATGCACAGAATCAGTGCTGTGTGTCTTTATCTTCATGTGAGACTCAGAAGATGTGGCAGATTTTTTTCAACGAGACAGTGGTCAGGCTGGATGGTGGTAACGGAGGTTTACACTGAGATGTATCCTATAGGAATTAGTATGTGAACACTCCTTCCAAATCATGGAGAAATAGTCCTTCCTAACTTGGTCACTAGCCAAGTCAGCCTTGCACAGTAGATGTCATTCTCATGGTGGGGCTCACCTCTCCCACCCTCGGCTCTCGGGCTGGCAACTAGTCCTCATTCTGTGTGGCCAGAAACATGAGTGCAGTCATCGTATGAAAGAACCTCCTTATAATGTAGGGGGCAGGGGGAGGGGCATAGGGGAGGAGGGACGACCCACAAGGCAGTGAATTCTTGCCCTAAGGCTGTCCAGAGTCACCTTTGGATCCAGGAATGAAGACTTGATAAGATCCATTAACCAACAACAAACCCTGAGGGAGCTGGTTCAACCTTTCTGGCCCAGCCCTTAATCCAGCTACATTCCAGGTCAGAAGATCCAGCAGAAACAGGTCAAGATAACGAGATTGTCAAAGTAGACCACTCCCAAAATCTACTCCCCTTGACAAAGGCCCTATCAACGGACTTTAACCTAGGTTGAAGCCCCACATGGGAGTAGTTTGGGGGAGAAATCTCTAAAAAGCCGTCCTGACCAAAGGACAGCACGCATATGCTGCCTGAGCCCATGTGCTGCCTGAGCCCACGTGGCTGAGCACATGTGGTGCCCGAGCACGTGTGTCGCCCGCATCCCCCTCTTGAGATGTGTACTCGCTCTCTCTCCCTCCTCCTTCCCCTTCCTAAAACCTCCATAATAAAATCTGTTCTACTTCACTGCTCTCTACTCCTGAAAATTCTTTTTCTGTGAGGAAGACAAGAACCCTGAGGAAACCCTGGGTAAGGCCTAGGGCTGACTTGCCTTTTATCAGTCCTTAGCCTGCCCAAAGGTCCCGGGCGGCAAAGACTGCTGGGGAGAGAGTGACCATCTCTCCCCTTCCCGCTTTACATAGCCACCAGTGAGGCCCACCTGCATCACTTACACTCCTTTTTATTCAATAAGGAATTTATAATCAGAGAGAGACATTTTCTTACCACCAGAAACACCCAGAATCACACACAAAAAAATTGTATGTTGTCTACCTTGATTGACATAGATTTTATATATATATATATATATATGTATATATATATACATATATACATATATATACATATACATATATATACATATACATATATATACATATACATATACATACATATATATATGTTTTTTTTTAAGTTTTGGGCCACACCAGGCAGTGCTCAGGGATTACTCTTGGTTTTGTACTCTGGACTCCTGGCAGTGCTGGGAGGTGGAATCAGGGTCAATCACATGAAAAGCAAGAGCCTTCACCCTCTATCTCTCTGGTCCTATAGCATACAGTAATTACATTAATGGACAAAGATGAAATAGATGAGCATTTCTCATCTCTGTTTTAGTGAAAACCAGGAAATAATAATTTAACAAAAAGGAAAATCAGTGACTGGATAGAAGATTTTAAAAGAAAATTATAATTAATATAAATTATATAATTATTATAAATTATATAAATATTGATATAAATTAACATAAAGTATAATGCAATTCTCCTTTAAGGCAAAATCCACTAGCATTATGGATTATTAGCATTGCAATATTAAAGTCATCAAACATAACAGTAAAATAAAAGATATCAGAAAAATGAAATGTCCATATGAAAATAAGTAAAAGCAAGAAGAATTTCATAACGTCTTTTCGGATTACTGCAGAAAGGCCACTGCTCCACTGGCTAGTCAGGGTTTTCTCTGGCTCAGTCCAGGTCTAGCTAATCTCTTTTAAAGGGAATTTCCTGTCAGTTAACTTGAACACTTTCCATAACAGCCATGCTAATTCGGCAGGAAGACAGAAGCCCCATGCAAAGGAGCTTATTTGTTGACCTGGCTTCCTTCCTTGCTTCAGTTTTCAGATACCAGTTCTATTTTAAATTTCCTTTATAAAAGATAATATTTATTTATTTTTTATTTTTTAACTGAATCACCAAGAAATACACAAAGTTGTTCATGTTTGGGTTTCAGTCATACAATATTCCAACACCCAACAAAACTAAAGGATTCCTTTTTTTTGTTTTGTTTTGTTTTTGGCACTTCTGGCTCAGGGGACTCTCCTGACAGGGCTACATGGACCATATCTGGTGTCCAAACAAAACCAGGGAGGGCCTTGTGCAAGCCAAGCCAAATGCCTTACCCATGGTACCATTGCTCCCACACCATGAGAAATTAATATTTTTGAACACATTTTTCTAGAATTGAAAGTGATAAATAGAAATTTATATGCCACTATGTTCCCTGAAAAACATTACAATGTTAGCAGCCTGGAGCAGTGGGTAGGTGATTGCCTTGCACAAGCCAACCTGCCAACCCAGATTTGATCCCTGGCACCACACAGGATCCCCTGAGACTACCAGATGTAAGCCCAGAGCACAGGGCGTGGCCTCAAAATAACAGATGATAGAGAGATAGATACAGAGAGGTAGAGAGAGATAGAGATAGATAATAGACAGATCGATAATAGATTTATAATAGACAGACAGACTCATACACAAATGGATGAATGAATGATAGGAAATGTGCCTTAGAAAGGGTCTGAAAATGTTTCCAATAACTACTTACCTACTTTTTCCACACTCCTCCTTGCTAGCCCCATGCCCCTCAAACTCCCATTTCTCAGGTTCTCAGGACAGAAGCATGAGGTCTTGAGTGGCAACTAAACAATATGTAGCAGGCAAAGAAGCAGACAAATGAGAGCAGAGAAAGGTTAAACTATTACAAACAACACACACTGGGGTCAGAGCACTAATATACAGGTAAGAGCTCTTGCAAGTGGCTGGCTTGGCTCCCCACCATCCCATATGGTGCTCTAAGTACTTCCATGAGTAATACCTGTGTCACTCCAAGAGCAATCCTTGGGTATTGTCAGGTGTGGCCCCAAAACAAAACAAATGAAAAGAACTGAAAGAAGGCAGCAATACCCTCCCCAACCAAGGCAGGCCTACTCATGGAAAGTTACCAATTTAGGGCCTAAGTGACCTTTTCATCCTGCTATCTACAAAAGGCCCAGAACAAATTTCTGTTAGAGGTTAGGAGACCTCCTAACAGAATAGGTTAGGAGACCCCCACCCAGAACCTGCTATCTGCCTGAATTGCCTGAATTGCATTCCTGCACGTTAGCATAGCCATTGTCCACAATCCCACAAGTGTGCCTAGCCGCACCAAATATAGAAAGTATTGAGTGTGACCCAATTGGTAGGATGATGGTAACTTGTTACAGAGTGATTGGCTGCCTGTGCACAGACCTTGATGTAATGTTTTAAATCTATTGGATGGTTATGCGCGGGCTTCTCTGTAGCAGCGGAATTATCTCTTAAAAGATCCTCCCTGGAAGGGCTCAGGACTCTTAGCTGCTTGTGGTCATTCTATGAGCCCAGTTATACCCAAATAAACCCTTGTTTTTGCATAGGACCGGTCTCTCAGAGGTTTTCCTTGATAGGTGCGGCATTCTGAGGCTCCAGTCAGTCACCCCATCGGGTGGTCAGCCCTTTGAGAACAACACACGAATTACTTGCAGTAAAAGGAATTTCAAGATTTTGAGGCAAAGAAAAATGCCAGCAACTTTTGGTTTCGACTCCTACAAGTAGAGTTTAGAAGTCACAATTTCCATGCTATAGAAATAAACCTGAGAAAATTAAAAACAGCCATTTTCAGATTTATGCAAGAGCCGGCAGGGCAGTTACCCATAGCATGTAGTCAGGCTAACACAGAGAACCATAGCCAAGAACGTGGGGCAAAGGCTGCTGGTACCAGACACTGCTAGAAACACCTCAAGTATGTATCAAGGAGAGAAGATCTCCACAAAAGGCTACAGACTGTCTGATTCCAATTATAGGATAATCTGGAAGATGCAAAAGGCTATGGAGACTATGTAAAAATCAGGGATTCAGACAAAAACTGAGAAGACTGAGTAGTGAAGCTCAGAGGGTGCTAGAGTGATCCCCATTACTCAGGGAGATTATAACGGATGCAGCTTCCAAACCCCACAGAGCACAGGCCCAGAGTAAACTTACTGCAGGCAAACTTCAGAAATGAAGGATTCCGAAGATCGGGGTCCAGAGAAGCAACACGGAACAAGTGAAGAGCATGCAAACACCTGTTCTGGTGGGGCAGATGGTGCTGGACTGCATGCCTGTGGAGAGGGCAGAGACCGCAAGCCCGGATTCACGAGGTAGCACAGTCGGGGTCAGAGCCATAGTCCAGCGGGGTGGGGGTGTTTGTCTTTCACGCAGCCAACCTAGGTTCGAACCCCAGCATCCCATATGGTCCCTGAGCACCACCAGGAGTAATTCCTGAGTGCAGAGCCAGGATTAACTCCTGAGCATCGCTGGGTGTGATCCAAAAAGAAAAAAAAAAAAGGAGGCACACATCAACCTATGAGTATGTGGAGGGCAAGCTCTGCCATCCCAATACAGGTCTTGATCATGGGAAGGGCTGTTAAGACCCCCTGGCTGGTTTATGCGAAAGACCACTCACTTAGGTGTCAACTCTCCTCTGTAATGTCTACATGGAGACTCAATCTTACAGCCTCCAACTGAAGACAAAACTTCAGTCTGCCGGGCATTGGTCACTGTGCCCTCCCGAGGACCCTCCTCACTGGCTCCTCTTTCTACTTGCCAATCTCCCTGTCTTTACTAGCTTATTTAAGATGAACTTTGAAAATGTGTGTGAGTTACTAGGCCTTCTGGGTCTCTGTCAATGTATAAAGGCACTATATATGCTATAAATAAATTTATTTTTCTTAATTTTATGAATTGGTCAGATTCTTGCAACTGTTTGTCTAGCCTCTGAAAAGAGCCAGAGGGGTTTGGGGTGTTTTCTTCTGACACCTGACACAGCAGTAGATGTTAGAACCAGGTTTCTGCCTGCTGGAATTGAAGAGAAGGGAACTAGAATGATCCATATCATAATGGTTAGTGTTGGGAGTCACCAGTAAGAAACCATTTTAGGGCTTAACATCAAAGATCTCTAATCTTTGTTCAGGTTTTTGTTCACCGCACCTTCCCTGGGAACCTAATCTACAGAACACTTCTGTGTATAAACTTAATGTGTATGTGTGTGCACCGGTTATGTGTGAATGTTTCTTTAGCATGTCAACACAGAGGTGTAAATAAAGCAACGTATTTACACCTATATATTGTTGTGTAATACCATTCTCTGATAAAAAAGAATCCATGATCTTTGGCATTGTCACAGATTCCAAGACTGTGACATCATACAAAACAAGCCCGAATAATTTTATAGACCAAGAAGGCAAGAGAGGGTTCAAAGACAAAAATTAAAATCCTAGATGAAGTGGGTACACCAAAAAAGGTAGAGGGGCCTAAGTGAGCCAAAACCTGCTTCTTCCCTTTGACTGAAGCCAGAACAACATATTCAAAGAAGAAAAAGCATTGTGCAGCTTAAAATCCAGGGTACAAAGCAAATATCCATGAGTCCAAAATATAAAATAAAGGACTGGCTAAATAAACAAGGGACATTAGATCTACCTGATAATTAATACGGATATTGCAATAAGTAGTATGGTACTCCAATGATTAGTACGGATACACCAATAATTAGTACAGATACTCCAATAATTAGTACATATATTCCAATAATTAGTACAGATACTCCAATAATTAGTACAGATACTCCAATAGAAAATGTAGTAACTCCCAATTCCTTACCTGCAGATTGAATATAGTGATTAATTTTCAAGGGAGCAGTATAAAAAAGAGCAATGTGTCTTTATAGTGAAGAACTCTACTTCATTTAGGTGATTGACATCAACACCAACAGTGATTAACCATGTGACTGCTTTAATACATGTTAACTCTTATTTTCCTTCACATTCCCCATGGCCTTCAAGCAGTGTAGGTCCTATCAAATTATGAAAATACACCAGACCAACCTAAACCAAGTGATATTCTACAAAACATCTGAATTTAATTACACAAACAGAGAAAGAGAAAAAGAGTTTCACAACCCAGAGAAACCTAAGAAACATGACAATGTAACAACTAAATACAATGTGATATAAGACATGGAATCCTGGGCCAGAAAAAAGACATTAAGTAAAATCTAAGAACATGTCATTTAAGTACAAGTTTCAGTTAATATATCAATATTGGTTCGTAATTATATCAAATATATCATACTAAGATGTTACTAATAGAGGAAAAATGTATGTAGGAGTCTACAGAAACTAAGCTATTTTCTCAATTTGATGTAAGTCTAAAGTGTTCTAAAAATAAAATCTATCAAAATAAGTGCTAGGTTCAGGATGATTAAAAACCCTATTTGGGAGGTTTCCATTCCAATCTAGGTTATCAGCTTACATTGTAAGCTTCAACAATCTGCTGTATTTTTATGAAATGGTGCTTGGGCATTACAGTAATCAGTCATAAATCTCTGTCCAAACTCTTACTTGTGTTTACAACATGAGAATCTTCTTTTTCTTCCTTCCTCTCTCCCTCTACCTCCCCTCCCTCCCCAACACCCCAGCTTGGTGTATTTTTAGTACTCAAAACTTGACCACAGAGAGACCATTACATGATTCAGAAAAGTGCATGGAGACAGGAGAGAGAAAAGACAACAAAGGATGAGGTATTCAGATGGAGGGGGAAGCCCAGGACATTCAAAGGGAAGCAAGCAGAGCATTTATAACTAGCGTCTCGAAGCCCTATTTTAGCACTATGGACAGAGGTAGCCCTGCTAATAACATTCTCAAAAATGCTGACTCATGAGGGCACAAAGCAAAACAGTTCTGGTACATCAGCAAACACTTAGTAAATTCAAAGCTATCTTTATTGTGCTTAGGAAAATTTTAAAACACAATTTAACTTAATTTCCCATATTTCTTGAGGTAGTAAAAAGTGAACTATAAATGCCTTTTAGGAGGCCAGAGCAGCAGCACAGCGGGTAGGGCTGTGCACGCAGCAGACCCGGGTTCGACACAAGCATCCCATATGGTCCCCTAAGCACTCCAGGAGTAATTCCTGAATGCAGATCCAGGCGCAACCCCTGAGCATTACTGGGTGTGACCCAAAAAATCAAATAAATAAATGAATGAATGTATGAATACATGAAAGCATGAATGAATGAATGAATGAACGGATGGACAGATGGATGGTTGAATGAATGAATGAATGAATGAACAGATGGATGGATGAATGAATGAAATAAATGCCTTTATGTGGAGGTTGATAAAGAACTTTGTAATACAGATCTGGGACTGACATCTGAGTTTCCAGTCTTATGGATGGTTTTCTCTTAGTCCTGTTAGGTCTCAAACCAGCTTACAATAATACAAACCATTTTTTTCTACTCTTGGCACATCAGGACTTACATTAATTTTTTAGACTTTCAGTGTACAGTGCACTTACCCATTGTGCCAGTATCCATAAACCACTGTCCCTCAGTTCCTCTGAGGGACTCCCCCACCGCACACACACATGCACACACACACACACACAACATCAATCTGGAAGCTTTCTCTAGACATTATCTCAGAGTTTGTAAATGCTCCAAAACAAGAATCTATGTGGTGTTTGTCTTTCTCCTTCTAACTCTCTCTGGTTCCATCCAGGTTGCCGATGACTGTGGGATCCCACCTTTGTCATCGCTGAGTAGTTTTCTACTGTGTATATAATCCACCAGCTTCAAACCCATTCATCTGTTGACAGGTATTTGGGTTGCTTCCAGATCTTAGCTACCATAAACTATACTTCAGTGAACTTCAGGTACAAATCTTTTAATGAATACTTTTGTGTGTGTGTTTGAGATAGATGCCAAGGAGTAGAATCACTGGATTAAAGAGAAGTTTTCTGCCTAATTTTTTGAGGGATGTCTATACAATTCTCCACAGATGTTGAGTTAGTCAATAGGCCCACTAATATTAAGAGACAACTTTTCACCACATCCCATCCTATACTGGTTTATTCTAGGATTTTTTATACGTGCCATTCCTACTGTGTGTGTTGGTATTTCACTGCAACTTTGATTATCACTTCCCTGATAAATCGGTGATGATCAAGTTTTTATAACTCTGTTGGCCACTTGCATATCTTCTTTGGGAAACTATCAAGTAAAAAGGACTTAATTGATGTATTTTCAAAAGGAGTAAGGTTATTATTTAAAAAGGCATCAGGCACTGGGGCAGAAAACAGTGAATTAAATTTACTAGATATTAAGTTACTTTATTAATGCTTTCTCTATATAAATGTCTATTTCATGATACCGAATAGAATCTAGCATTTAGGTCTTTTCATAGAGTGCAAATAAACCAGGCTGTGAGTTTACACTATGTTCTCTGCTTTTCCTAAACCCTGAGGGAGACACGTCCAGACATGTGGCACAGCACACAGTGAACGAGCACGCAGCCCATTCCACACAACTCTGCCACGATACTTCAGAAGCCTGCTAATGTACCAGAATGTTCATATTAAAGAAAATTAATGAAAATATTTAACACCTGTGTAAACCTTTGTCTCTTACCAGGTGTTTACACATATGTGACCACTTTGGTCTTCACAGATGAGTAAAACAGGACTTTTCTAGAAACAGAACTGAGACAAATCTGTCCAAGATCAGGGGCTGGAGCCATAGTACAGCAGGTACGGTGCTTGCCTTGTATGCAGACTACCTGGGTTCTATCCCCCGCATCCCATATGGTCCCCTGAGCACCACTAAGGGGTAATTCCTCTGTGTAGAACCAGGAGTAACCACTGAGTATTGCTGGATGTGCCCCCCAAAAAAAATTTTGTCCAAGAACAGATCCCAAAGATAGGGCAAGACTTGCTAATTGTACCACCAAAATTTCATTTCTGGGACCAGAGTGATAGCACCACAGGGAGGGCATTTTCCTTGCACACAGCCGGTGTTCAATCCCTGGCATCCCATATGGTTCCCAGAGCACTGCCAGGAGTAATTCCTCAGTGAAGAGCCAGGTGTAACCATTGAAGTTTTCTGGGTGTGGCCCAAAAGCACAAAAAAATATAAAAAAGTTTCATTTCAATGCACCAAGACATCTTTTCTTAAACTTAAAATTTTTCTATTGAGAAGGATTTTCAAATACTGCTACTCTGGAAGCACTTATTTCATTTTAGTGATTTCAGCAATTGAAGGAATAACCCTTTTCTAGAACAACCCTTTTCTCTAGGCAATTCGCCAGAACCAGAGAATGTCTTCATATTAAAGGGTCAGGGATAACAAACAGCTGCAGATAAAATGAGGCACCTCCAGCATCCACTGTTCAGACTCCAGCAAGAAAGTTACCAAGGGTCTTTGCGGCAGAGACGCTGGGGAGGACTTAGCTCAGAGAAGCCTGTAATATGGTAGAGCCGAACCCCAGCTACAGGAGAGTCAGATGCCAGGACTTCCAGGAATGTGGCTTTTAGCTTCTTGTTGATGATTTCGCTCTAGTTCAGTGACACCCTAGTTCTAATTCTAGTTCAGTATGTTTCCCACACCTTCCTATAAAAGGGTTCTCCCATGCATTGGTTCCCTTGGACACCTCCCTAAGGAACAAGTACCATTTGCTGCTTGCCTGTCCTCACAGCTCAAATTGTTTGCAGAGTCACAACTCCTGGATAAGTTCTGAATCCTGTGATCATGACCCCATGAACTACCATCTAAACTAATTGTTGTCAGGATTATCCTCCCAAACACTTCTGGTTTTGGACCATGCGGAATTCTACTCAAGGCTTACACCTGGCTGTGCACTCAGGAACCACTCCAGGCAGGCTCAAGGTACCACATGGGATCAGGGATTGAACCCAGGATAGAGCATGTGAGGGAAATGCCCTATCGGCTCTGACCCCAATACTGACTTGCACTTCACTCTCCTGCGTCAGTCCCAACCCCGCTTCTTGCAGCCTATCAGGATACAGTATGGCCGACCTCAACTCTGAGCATCCCAGTATGCAGACTCTGAAACATACTTCAAATGGTGGTGACCAAACCAAGAATTGCTCAAAATCGATTTCAAATTTTTTAATCTCTAAAGTAAGTAACTTGATGCTGTCTCCAAGTTAGCTCCACTGGGAGTAGTTGTGTACGTGTGGTGTGCTTAAAACAATAAATTTTTATGAATGTTTTAGAAAACTTCCCTCCAACTATCAAAATACACATAAGTTAGAAAGCTTGGGAGGAGAAAACATTCTAAAACTCACTCATTTTTCAAGGAATTTTCAGTATTCTTAAAGACAGTATCAACATTGTTAGCAGTCTCAGGGAAATACCAACCATATTAACATTTTTGTCTGATATTAAAAATTCCCTGAAAGTGTTTTTTTTTGGTGATTCATGATTTTCCGTCAAGTAAAAAATCTGCTCATTTAGTTAATCATTTCTCCAAGATCTTTCCATTTCTGCTTATGAAAACTGTACTAAGGTGAGGTCAAGCAGGGCACTTATTAATAAATGAAAAATATTACTATGTGCTCGGAGAAACTAAAAGATTCTCTAGTTGATAAATGTCCTGAGAGATTATCTCATATGGAAAGATCACGCCACATCATTGGTGCTGGGAAAATGTGCACTGGTGGGGGGGATGAGTGTTGGAACACTGGATGACTGAAACCCAGTTATGAACAGCTTTGCAATGGTCCATCTCACAGTGATTCAATAAAAAAAATAAAATAAAGATTTTATCACGTGTCACACTTCAGCACACACTCTTTCCAGGCATTCAGGTGGCTTGGAAAGGAACAGGAATGCTTTTCGCACCACAGGTCAGGGGTGGTGGGCAGTAGGGTCAAACGTCATTCAAACACTGCTCTGACTTTCAAAACTGAAACTGAAGATCCCAAAGTAGTTTCAAACCACAATGTTAAAAATAATCTCCATGCAAATCAAAACAATGAGACATCATCTCACACCATAGACACTGGCACATATCCAAAATAGCAAGGACTACAAATGCTTGCTTGGATGCATGGAGAAAGGGACTATCGTCCATTGTTGGTGGGATCGTTGACTGGTATACAGCCTTTTTGGAAAACAATATGGACATTCCTCCAAAGACTAGAAGTTGAGCTCTGTTCGACCCAGCCATACCACTCCTGGGAATATACCCTGAGAAGCCAAAAGCACACAACAGAAACACCATCTGCGCTTTTATTGGCATAGCAGCACTATTCACAATAGCCAGAACCTGGAAACAACCAGAGTACCTGAGAACTGATAACTGAATAAAGAAACTTTGGTACATCTACACAATGGAATACTATGCAGCTGTTAGGAAAAATGAAGTTATGAAATTTGCTTATAAATGGATGGATATGGAGACGATCATGTTGAGTGAAATTATCCAGAAGGAAAAAGACAGATATAGAATGACTGCATTTATTTGCATGATAAATATATATACATATATATAATATGAAACCAATATACTGTAGAGTGGATCAGGCAAAACATGGATCAGGAGGTCCTATCAAAGGTGGAATCTATCACAAACGTGTGGGAGTCAGAGGTTAGGTAAGATGGATAAGGGAACAGTGTGGTAATAATTGTCGAAAGTGATAATACCAGCCTAGAACTGAGCATTGAATACAGGCAAAAAGATATACATGATAACCTCTTAATGTATGTATTGTAATCCACAGTGTGTAAGAGAAGGAAGAGAGAAAAAGCGAGCGAAGAGAGAGAGAGAGAGAGAGAGAGAGAGAGAGGAGATAAAGAATCTGCCATAGAGGTAGGCTAGGGAGGGGGAGGGAATTGGGGACCTGGTGGTGGGAAATGGGCACTGGTGGAGGCATCGGTGCTAGAACACTGTAAGACTGAAATCCAAATATGAACTTCTTTAGAAATCTGTGTTTCTTCATCCTACCTCCAGAGAGTTTGGTCATCAGCAAATATACGCCTGTGACCAAGCTGCGAGAAGTGTCAAATACATTTCTGGGAAAATACAAGCCTTCCCTTTTTTTTTAACTCTTTCAACATACCATGTGACAGTGAGGAGTACTACAGATTCACAATGGGACAATTATACAGATACTTGTTTAAACCTGAAGAGAAAGAACATGAAACTCCCACATAAACTGTTTTGTTTCCAATAATTGCCCATCAGGAATAGAGCTCCTTGAAGAAAATAAGTTACCTTTACAACACAGAACTAATCAGGAACAAACAAGCTAAAGTGCACACCAGAGTCTGAGTTTCTAGAAGATGGGGTTGACTTGCCTGTTTATATCCCCAACTGCTATCTAGACTGACAGCCTCAATGGAAACCCAAGGAAACGTAGTATCCAGCAGGACACGAATTTCAATGCAAATACCAACAAAGCAAAAAAGAATTAAAGGCAAAACCAAGCAAATGACTTATATGCTGCAGCAGCTGGGCATTAAGTTATAAGAAAATCTAGCGGTAAGGACACCTCAGGGACTCTGAAGCCCTAAACAGCAGGAATGCAGAGCAATCAAGTGAACAGTACACAGGAAAGTGTGATTTCAAAAGTCAAACCAAAAATGTCAAAACAAATAAGGTATGGTGTCTGTATTTATTATTATCATGAATTAGTTGTTTGAGCAATAAAACAAAAATTACATTTATAAATATTAGCAATACATTTAAGATATAATAAGGATACCAATTTTAAGTAGGATTAAAGTAGAAATAAATTTAACCAAATATATAGTGTCTAGATGAAGAAATTTCGTTTCACTCAAAATACTAAAGAAAAATATATGTATGGCATATTCATTATATATTGATATGTAATGAAAATATAATAAAAGATTATATATTGTAACAGTGAGATATAATCCCACATAAGGGAAACTGACGCACAACACAAAGAACATAAGCAACCAGTGTTGCCAGGGATGTGGTGAGGGAAAGGACCCTAATCCACTGCTGGTGGGAATGCCGACTAGTTCAATCTTTTTGGGAAACAATATGGGCACTTCTCAAAACATTAGAACTTGTGTTCCTTATGATGCAACAATTCCACTTTTTGGCATCTACTGCAGTGGTCAAAAACCATTCAGGAAAGACAATTACACTGGTATGTTCATTGCAGCATATTCACAATAGTCAAAATCTGGAATCAACTCAAGTACCCAAGAAAAGATGACTAGATAAAGAAACTATGGCATGTATGAAACTATGGCCCAATGGAACACTTCTTAGATATAAGGGAAGGCGAAACGATGCAATTTGTTGCTATGTGGGTGGATCTGTAGGGTACCATGTGCTGTGTGAAGATCATCAGAAGGAGAGGAACATAAACAGAATGATCCCTCTCATATCTGGGATACAAAGAAATTTTAAAAATGACCAAGACAACAGAAACCAGGAACTGACTGATCTTTTGTAAGATGATCATCACTGCAGGGAGTCTGGGGGGCCAGAGGAATAAAGGAGGGAGGGACAGTGGGGCAGTGATGGAGAGATGCTCACACTCTGGTGAAGGGCACAGCATGGGCATGTTTTCTGCATGAGACCTTGCTATATCAATACCATAAATCGTAATATCTAAAATTAAAAGATTTTAAAGTTTATATATTGTATAGATAGTGACAGAATCAGGGACGCTGTCTTGTTTGCCAAGGCATCGAAAATCAGATGGGCTGGACATGTAATACGATTTGGAGACGACCGCTGGACTAGAGCCATTACCAACTGGATCCCACGGGATGTCAAAAGATCACGTGGCCGCCCACCTACAAGATGGTCAGACTTCCTTGTCAAGACCCTGGAAGGAACAGTTTGAGGCTCTTCATATTCCTGAATCAACCAGATGCCATTGGGCTACATTGGCACATGATAGGGTCCAATGGAAATGTTACTGGCGCCCGCTCGAGCAAATCGATGAATAACGAGATTCAAGTGATCAAGTGATATTGTATAGATGCCAGTTCATCCCAAATTGATCTATAACCAATATAGCTATACATAAAGAATCAGTGAGTTACTTCTGATGACAGTGATTCCATCTATAAACGTAACTGGAAAAGAATCAAGCATCCATAGAAAACTGACACGTAAAAGCAATATAGGTTTTCTAATAATTTTAAAAATTAAACTTTAGAGGGAAGTTGATATCATCACAGATGAGATCCTGAAATAGATAAAGCTAGTATTTATTGAAGCTTAGCATGTGCCACACTCTGCTGAGGGCTTTTTATGCGTAATATAATTTAATCATCCTAATATCCGCTAAAAGAGTAGAGATGTTTCCCCTCATTTTAGATGAAAACCCCTAAATTCAAAAATAAAACATTTTTAATATGACACCAGAAGTAGCTGAGTCAAGCCCTGTGCCAGACAGTCTCATTTGGAAGCCTGTGCACCTGTACTCTAATGCCTTTTGAAACATCACCTATAAAACTAGAGTCAGCTATAATAACCGCAGCTCCAACGAAAGTTCCCACAAATGTCGATCTTAATTGCCAAAAAGATTTTTTTGGCGATCTTAATAGTCAAAAGAAATTATAAAATAAATTCCAGGAATTTTCCCTGAGAGAACAAGAAATTAAATGATTAATGAAATGGAGAAGGAAAAAATAAAATCTGAATCTAAGGAAGATTCTAGAAATTAGACAAAAGACTTATTTTTATGTGAGATGTCTCAACAAGTTTCCCAAAGTAATAATAAAAGACAAAATACCAAGAACATCAGGCTGTCTTATGCGCCCACTATAAAGAGAATGTCCTAAATGCTTTGGAGACAGACTGCGGAAGGTCACTAAAAATGAATGACAAGAATTCTGTCACTGTTTCAGCCACCTCCACGTTTCCTGTACTCTACAGCAGCTCTTCTCCCACTTCACACCACTCACACTTATACCACCTGTCACTGAGTGAAGACAGGCAAGGAAGGAAAAGAGCAAAGAGCGACACCCATCCTAATCTCTCAACAGACTCCCCAAGGGGGCCGATGCCACAGACTCACCCTCATCCCTGGGTAAACATGGCAGACATTATGGGAAGACAAGACAAGATGCATACAAGCTCAATGAATGAAAAGAATAACCCTGAGGGCTCTAGCAGCACAAGGGAATTCTGTAAACTCTCAGAGAATGACTTTCGGGCCACCATGCTTAGAATACGCAATGAGCTCAAAGCCCTCACAGCATGGCAGCAAAGCACAAGGAGGCATGCGCAGAAATGAGAGAACTTCAATCAAAAGTGACAGGAATGAAAGTATGGCAGGTGATACACTAAATGCAACAGAAGGTCTGAGCAGCTGAGTAAAGGCTGAGGAGCTCCAAGATGAAGTGCAGGAAACCTCTAGAAAACAAAAGAAGATGAGAAAAGGAGAGTTGAGAAGAAATTAAGAGTAGGTCAGAGAACTCTGAGATGAAGAGGAATAATGAATCACCAGAGTCCCTGAAAAGGGAAGGCAAATTTGACAAAGAATCATTGAAGAAATCATAACTAAGAATTTCCCAGAGTTGAGGGTGCAGAAACCAAGATCCAAGAAACCCAAAGGATCCCAGTGAAAACAGACACAAATAGAAAAATTTCAAGACACTATAATCTAAATGACAAAAGCCAAAAGCAGAGAGAATATTCTAAGTGGCAAGATAAAAAGAAAAGAAAGAGAACTTACAAGGGAAAGCTCAGAAAATTCACAGCAGGTCTATCAAAGGAGACTCTGAGAATGGTTAGATAGAATAAAGAAAGGCAATGAAAGAAGCACCATCAAGAGTATCATTTAGATGTGAAGAAATGACACAGAGCATCATGGACAGCAACGACTTAGGGAAGTCATAGTTTAACCAGTTTTGTTGGGCTGGAGCTTCAGATACTACAGTGGGGAGGGCACTTGCCTTGCATGCAGCTGACCCAGGTTCAATCCCCGGCATCCCATAAGGTCCCCCAAGCACTGAGTAATTCCACCCGAGTAATTCCTGAATGCAGAGCCAGGAGTCACCCTGAGCATCGGCGGTATGACCCAACAAGCCAAAAAAAAAAAAAAAAAAAACATGGGCCGGAGCGATAGCCCAGCGGGTAGGGCGTTTGCCTTGCACACGGCCGGCCCATGCCGGCCCGGGTTCAATCCCGGCACCCCATATGGTCCCCCGAGCACCGCCAGGAGTGATTCCTGAGTGCAGAGCCAGGAGTAACCCCTGAGCATCGCCAGGTGTGACCCAAAAAAAAAAAAAAAAAAAAAAACACACAAACAAACAAGCCAGTTTTGTAAGAATCATTAAAAGAACTTATTTTTTTATTAAATATTTTATACCACCATGAGTTATACAATTACAACGTGGTTCATGTTTGGAGGTTTCAGTCACTTAGTTTTCCAGCACCCCACCCTCCACCAGTGCCCATTTCCCAACACCAATGTCCACAATTCCCTCCTCTCTCCCATAGCCTGCCCAAATGGCAGGTTCTTTATCTCTTTTCTCTCTCTCCTCTCTCTCTTTTCCTTCTCTTACACATTGTGGGTTGCACTACATACACTTAGAGGCCACCATGTGCATTTCTTTGCCTGTATTTAATGCTCAGTTCTAGGTTGGTATTAGGCCTTTCAATATTTATTCACACATGTTCCCTTCTCTGTGTTACCTAACCTCTGACTCTCACACGTTTGCAGTAATTTCCACTTTTGATAAGACCACCTGATATATTTATGTCATGCAAATAAATGCAGTCATTCTATATCTCTCTTTCTGACTAATTTCACTCAACATAATCCTTTCCGTGTCCATCCATTTATAATGGATAAAGAAACTGTGGTACATCTACACAATGGAATACTATGCAGCTGTTAGGAAAAAGGAACTTCTTTTAAAAGAACACAGTTTTGTCAGTGCTTTCCCACTGAGTACAGCATCTGGTCATGGCACTTTCGGCGTCCCTCTGCTAGAGAACAAGGAATCTATTGATTCCTAGCTTCGAAGGCACTTTAAGCATTTTCAATAAGGAATTAATATTTCATTTATATGGAATGTTCTATGTCTGTTAAGATAAATTTTCGAACATAAAGCCAATATTCCAAGTGTGTTTTATATTTTAAGATAAAACACACTTTATACTTTATTAGGTCTACTCAAATTTTCCCTTATTTTTTTTAATTCTTCTCTCCTCTAACCAAATTATGTATTTATAGGATTTAAATATTTCACATTAATTTTTAAATGTATTAGCATAGGATACACATACTATTAATTTTAAGTTAATTTATAGACAATAAATATAAACAGATTTTGAAAAAAATTACCAACTTATTTATCTACAATTTTGTGGAATTTCTAGAGTTTCATTTTAGTCATCATATATGTGTAGGTATCACCAAGACCACAATAATTTTTTTAATTATCTCTCCCATTTGCACGACATAAAAACATAGTAAGTTATTGTAACTGAAGATATTATCTATAAAACTGAGTTTACAGGGGAGGGGTCCTCAGGGCAGTGGGGAGGGAAGTGGGCTCTCTGGTGACGGGTGTGGTATTGGAATGTTGTAAGCATGCAAAGCATAATTAAGACTATTGTAAATTCTAGTGCCTCAACAAGATTATTTTGTTTTAAAAAGCAAGAAATTTTGAGCAATGTCATCATATTATAAATGAGCATTTTTTAATACAGATTATTTTCAAATGTAGGTAAAATATATTTTTCAGTCACAAATCCTGAAAAATTCCTCCTTCCACCTCAGTGGAAAGCACTTGAGAACGGCCTCATTAAAACAAGAATGGAAAGCTAGAAAGAGAAACATGTAAGAACCAAAACAACACAAATAAAAATAAAACATGGTGAAAGAAAATATCAAGATTTATATAGCAAACCTAAAAAAGTTGCTGGCTTCAAACAGGCACAGACAACCTGGGGCCACCAGAAGAAGAAAAAATGAAATCAATTCCAATCAATATTTACAATTAAGTGCAAAAACATCAGTGATGTTGTAAAACTATCTTGACTGCTAATTAAGAGAAGAAAAAGAGGATAAAGGGAAAGGAAACCATGAAAGACAGAAGGCTCTTTGCATGTTCTTGTTACATATATTCACAAAAGCCAAACCGTGCAAAGACTTTAAGCAGTAAAGTGTAAGAAGCAAGAACTCATTCGACTTTAATGGAAGATGAATTTAAAAGGCGCAAGGGGGTGAGTAAAACTAACTGGGCTTATAGAGGAATCAGTATCTTACTCGTCTTTGTAGAATCGAGTTAAAGCCTGGAAGAGTTTATTATAATTTCAGACAGAATACAAATTGTTATCCACCTTGAAAATATGCAAGGCAAGTCACAGTTCCCAGAAATTGGATGTTGGAATTGGGAAGAAGTGTTGGAAGACGGGAGGTTCTGATACTCTCACTGCATGACGTGAGAAACCAGGAGACCTTTTTTCCAAACTGAAGGCCAAGGCAGAAGGTGCGGCAAATTATGGAAAGCACACACGGACACACTGAAGAGGTTTTTACAACACGTAACCATGCTTCACCCTTTAACACCAACCCTGAAGTGGTCAAACCACACATTTAACTTTTCTGAGACTACACATTTTTATTTCATTTTTTTAATTCTTATAAAGGTGTGGCCTTATGATATTCATTAGATGATTCTGTTATCTCATCATAGAAAATGGTACAAAATATCCAGATTTTCCATGAAAGTCAAAAATTAAAATTAAATGATATTTTATAATTCCAAACTTTGGAGAGGTTTAGAGAGAAGGAAAGTGCCTGCCATACAAGTTCACTGTCGTGGGAGCGAAACTGGGGACATTGGTGCTGGGAAATGTGCACTGGTGGAGGGATGGGTGTTAGAGCACTGTATGACTGAAACAGGGGGGCCAGAGTTATACTGTAGTGGGTAAGGAATTTGCCTTGTTCAATCCTCAGCATCCCATATGGTTACCTGAGCACTGCCAGAAGTAATTCCTGAGTGAAGAGCCAGTAGTAACCGCTGAGCATCACAAGGTATGTGGAAGGAAGGAAGGGAGGGAGGAAGGGGGAGGAAGGGGGAGGAAGGGGGAGGAAGGGGGGAGGAAGGGGGAGGAAGGGGGAGTTTCAAATTAATTTTGAGTGGCACAAGTGTTGGAAAGTCAGAGAGTTGAGAGAATAGAAAACAACAGATCCTTTACAATTACATAATATAGCTACTCAGGTTTAATATTTTCATATATCACCTATTCTGAATCTTTATATACATGTGTTTCAATATTTAATATTATATTTGAAGGTCTATTTCCCTTTTTTCACTACATGTATCAAAAAATATTCCCCATTCATAGTCTTCACAAATGTTTAATTTATCCAGTGCTAATTAAATTTTATCCTGCCAACTAATGTTTCAATGTTTTAATTCTTAAACTATTCAAGTTATAACTAACAAGGAACAAAACAATTACATTACATATATATATAGTATACAATTATACAATGAATAAATAAATAATATCTTAAAAATCTTTGCCACTGTAGGGTTGTTTCCGAACTTAAATTTTCAGAAGTACAACTAATGACTCTACAAACTCCCTAAGAAAACTACAAAAAAATGTAAGCTATGGAAATAACATGAGTACAGTAATAGGGAAAAGCATAATTTAGCTTCTAAAAGAGGATGAGTCCTTGACTTTTTGCATAAAGCTTGCACATAAACTAAAAACAAAAATCTTCAAGAGCTTTGTGTGATGCCTTTATGTCGCCTGATCCCACAACCACCTCAGAAACAGCAACATTCTTTGTCCCAAAGCAGTAATTTAACCAGGCAAACACCACACCAGTTTCATTCCTCTTATGATCTGTGTGTCACTTGGGAGAAAGTAGAGCAGGTAAAAATTCTTGATAACTACTAAGGCCCAGTGTTCATTCTCAAGGCTGTAAAAAGGAGTTCCTTTGAGTCATCCATTTTCCTGTCTGAACCTAATCATTCTCACAGCAATTCAAGTTAAGATGAAGGTGTGAGTGTGTCTGGTAACATGGATATGAGGCCACAAAATATGTCATAGAATCATCAAGACAGAAACGATTGAAATTTACAAGTAGATCTACTGAGGAAAGGAGCGAGACCCAACACTTTCATAGATCACAGTGCTTTTAATCCTAAACTCAAAACTCTAATTAACAATGCCTTTCATTTCAGCTAATAACTCTAAAAATATCATAGATGTATGGTATGATGCCTGCCTTTGTTTAGGGATTTGTGCTAATTACTAGTGCTAATCTTGGTAGGTCTTTCTCAGTATTTCCTTCTTGGTATTTTCTGATTGGGGCTTCAAGCTTGCATTCAGTGAATAAAGGAGTTTGGGCAATAGTAATGAGTCACAGCGATGGAAGAAGCAAAAGACATTCCTGCACATCTGAGAGCTAGTTACAAACAATGGCTGTGCTTGAGGACCCAGAATCCATACAGCCACTCACTTTGAGAATCTGAATGCAGATCCATGTGATTCGGAAATGATCTGGTGAATATTGTGGTCAAGAAGGAATAGTTTAAAGATGGGCAAGTTGACCTAGGTCAGATCATAAATGCTTTGGATGCCAGAGCAATGTCGTCATAAAAGGCATTGACATCTGTTGTGCCTAAGGGGAAGAAAGGTGTGAAGGGAGAAGCAGCGGCACAAGCCCAGCAAAATGGGATAACGGTGAAAAGTCAAGTGTAGAACTAGGATGAGGTCATGGGCTGAACGGTTCCCCCAAATTCAGATGCTGAAGTCCTAATCCCAGGCACCTCAATAGTTCTCCATGTTGAAAAAATACAGCTTTTAAAGAGGTGAGTCCATGCAAATGAAGCCATTAATGTAGATACTGAAACAATCGATCTGGTTGGAATCCTTGCAGGAGGAAATTTAGACAGCGAGAGAGTATATGGGATTGTGCGAGCACGTGGGGAATGGGTGCGAGGACGGCAGACCCTGCCAGGCACGGAGGGAAGCTCCACTCTGACAAGCCCCGAGTGGATCACAACCCTCCAGTGGCGACAACAAGCGTTCCAACGGCCTGAGCCACTCGTAAGTGAACAGGCATGAAATACGCACAAGGTGAAAATCCTACAATTCAGTGGTGGCTATGGTTTTCAGGTGCAGCCAGGAGGCAGGCGAGTCCAGCTCGTGCTGGCTTTCTTTGAGGAAGGAAACCTGTTGGAGGACAGATGTAGCTAGTTTGGGAGCTTTGCTGTTTTGCCCACTCATGGCTTAATCTACTTAAGCCAAAGTTCATTCTAATGAGACCTCTCTTCTATGTAAACACTGCTAGAGGGTGTGGCAATTACAGATGTCACCTTGACTCTGAATAACTTCTGACTTACATCTACTAAGACTTCTGTTTTCTAGATTGGGCACAGCTCCTCTTTATACCCACTGCACCCAGTGTGGGACAGTTAGAACTTACCAGGAGACTACCACCCTGGCTACATTGAGACTATAGGAAGATTATAGGAAGGATCATACTAGTTTGCTCTCAAGCAGCTGAGTGTGACCCTTTCAGTATATGGAGAATAAGATACTCAGAATCACCCTGGTGTGGCAATAGGGTGTGGCACCGCCTTCTACAATTTGTTTAGGGTTCTTTATTGACACACCCTCCCTGTCACAGATCTGGATTACTTTGGTGTATATAAGGGGACTGACTTGAGGCCCCTTCGCCTTTGCTCCTTCTGGGTAGGACTCTTCTCGAGTGAGATTCTCTCTCTTTGGTGGGATACTTAGGCTCTCATATGGTCTAAGTTCTGACCAGAGCTAGAGTTCTTTCATTATATTGGATTGCTGTGGAAGAGCTTTCGTACTATTAAAAGCCTTTTGGGGGGGGAGGCGGTAGTCCAACGGGTAGGGCGTTTGCCTTGCACGCCAGCCAGCCCATGCCATCCCAGGTTTGATCCCCGGCATCCCATATGGTCCCCGAGCACCGCCAGGAGTGATTCCTGAGTGCAGAGCCAGGAGAAACTCCCGGGTGTGACCCAAAAAAGAAAAAAAAAGTCTTTTTGGAACTGTGCCAGACTCGTGAGTTTTCATTCGTTCCCCCTGGCATCCTCAGAGGTAGAAGAGAACTTCTGTCCTGACACTGTCGGGGACCCCAGCAGCATCTTGACAGGAATCCAAGAGGGGAGCAGGGGGAGAACCGAGAATACTAGGTCAACTGTGAGCCTGTTGGGCTGTTTTGCTCTTGTCAGTGGTAGTAATTATGTGACTTCTAAGAAGGAGGTCAAATTATGGATCAGATAAATTAATGCATGGATCTGAAACTTAGAAGGGCAAAGTTGGAAAGAAAACTGGACCTAGTTTGTCAAGCTACAGATTGTGAAGACCTGTCTGGTGAGTAGAAGTGCTACTGCTATTAACTTCAGCATATGTGGACATAATGATATCATGATATCGGGGAAATAGCTCAGATGAGTCTGTTTTCCCCTTGCAAGTCATTAAGGGCTTGGATCTTTTGTACTAAAGAGAAGACACTTAAATGCCAATTAAGAACCCAATCTCTCTCTGCTTAAAATGAAAATGTTTAGTACATATTTTTCTTCACCTCCAATGCAGAAATGCCTGACAATATTTCCTCTTATTTAAGAATAGGGGATCTATAAAAACGCAAGGTGGACCTCTTTATTCTTGTGTTTACAGACTGTAGAGCACATGCCCTTTGGTTTCGTGGCAGTCACATTGGGAGGGACAAGGAAAGGTGAGGGAGAATCAAAGGAGAATCTGGGCTCAGTCACCTGCAATCACCTTTCCAACCTTCGTGACAGAAAAATACCTCCGTCACCTATGGAGCAGAGAGAAACTAGTAAGGGAATAAACAACAGCTAATGATAACAGACCGCACAGTCTATCATGAAACTGAGTTCACTAAATTGGCAGGGGGTGAGAGATCCCCAAGAGGGGACCTGAGGCAGTGGCAAAGGGTGGTGACACCCCACTGTGTAGACTGGTGCTGCTGTAGCATGGCTGAACTTATGAAACATTGATATTAACACAACTGTAAATCAAGTTTCTTTACCAAAGAATTAGGGATGCCATCATCTCTGCAAAATAATAAAATTGGAGAGTGCTCGGCAGGGTGCAGGAGGCAGGAACATCAAGCACTGGCTCTTTAAAACACCTTCTACAGTACCGGAGCTTTTCAACGGGGAGGGGCAGTGTTCACCAATTAGCTGACCGGGATGGTCCAACTCCGGGCACACACGCTAATAATCAGACAGCAGGTGTTCAACACACACTTTCTATTGATTGGCTTTATTATGAAAAATGCTGAAATTCTCAGAAAAAGCTATTCTCATGTTTTATTTCCTTGTTATGGAAGAAAAAATCACAAATCCTTTTCTTCTCAAGAGCCAATTGATATCTACCACTTTACATTTGGACTTTATGATACAAAACCCTACCGAGCATCTTCCTTTCTGTGGGCTGATGCAGGGACAGAGATAAACAGGTCTCTGGCATCCCAGGGAAATTCTAGGAAAAAATTTAACAAAAAAAAGGTGATAATGCCCAGCTTATTTAAACTTTGCTACACAGAAAATGAAAGAAAACTCTCTATAATTTTTGTGAAGTTAGCAAAACATGAATGCTAATCTTGAGATGTGTGCACTGTTCAAATGCATACACAACACGCATGTATACACAATAAATGCACACACTCAATTTCACCTACAATCAATTTCACAATCAATATAAAAGCGGCAGGGAAACATTAGCACACAGAATCCTAAAAAAGAAAAAAAAGTGGAGTAGTGAGTCATAGCAAAATGCAGCTTGTTTCTAAAATCACTCAATAAGAAAATACATATTAATACCACATGTAAAATGTAACTCAGCTCACATCACTTTCCGGCTGCCAAAGCTTCAGAGACCTCTGCTGCGCTCAGGGTAGGAGCCACCAGCCATGTCCAGCCTCCTCACTCGCTGCCACTCTCTCTCTCTCTGCTAACTCAGGGGGCTCCCAACACGCCAGCAAGAGCCACTTCCCTCCAAATCCAGGTCCCTGTACTGCCGCGCCTTTTGTCTGTGGAGCCGCAAGTATCCGTGGGGTTAAACCGCTCACCCGTTTCAATGACTTATTTAAAGGTCACCTTCACCTGAAGCTCATACTGTCCACCCTGCCTAAGCTGCCCCTGTATTGGCCACACATGGCTTCGGATTTCTTACCCTGCCTAATCTTTTCTTAAGGCTGCAATACTACAGGGCACCAGCACGTAATTGATTTTTAAAATATAAAAAAAAAATGGTTCAAATAATAAATGTCTCATATTCTCTGTAGATACTTAAAATCCATTTGGCAAAATAAATACATATTCTGGCTAAGGACACAACTAGCAGAAATTAGTGACTAAACCCTTAAGGGCTACTTCAAAAACACTCTTCAGAGAGAAATCCCGAAGGATTCCATTATCATTGGGCAAATAGGAGCCCATTTCCAACATGAACACTTATCTTTCTATAGGACATAACAGATATTGCTCATAGACTGGGGGCGGTGGAGCTGAAGTGATAAGTACAAGCTTTGCATACCAAAGGCCCAGAGTTCTTAACCACTGTAAGGCTCCCCAAACACCTCCAGTTAGATCCCCCATATTGGGTTTGGTTTTGGTGTTTAAGAAGGGAAAGAAAATGCATTCAACAAATGCTTTAAAACTCCAATGTACAGGGGCCAAAGCAATAGCACAGCAGGGAGGGTGCATGCAGCCAACCCAAGTTTGATCCCAGGCAGCTCATAAGGATGCTGTGAGCCACCTGAGCACAGAGCCAGGAATAAGCAGTAAGCCCTGAACTCTGCCAGGAGTAGCCCCAAAACAGAATCTAAATAAGTAAATAAAACTCCAGTATACAACGAAAACAAACTAATGGACTCAGAGAACAAAACTGAGGTTACCTACATGCAATAATATGTAAGTGTTCAATGCATGGATCGAGAAATAGTTTAGAGGGTAAGAACTTTCCTTACATACAGCCTGGTTGGATCCCACATGGCTGTGATTCCCTGAAGTCCCATGAGGAGTAAACCCTGAGCACCGAGAACCTCAGGAGTGAGCCCTGAACACAAAACCCTGGGAAGTGAGGTGTGGGAGAAAAAAACATAAAAAGCAAATTGCTCAATGTCATAAAACTATATACTATAAAATGGTTAAAATGGTAAACTTAATGGGATACAGATTTTAATACCATTTTTACTGTTACTATTGTCTTATGGGATGCCGGGATCGAACCCTGGCCGGCATGGGCCTGCTGCATGCAAGGCAAATGCCCTACCGCTGGGCTATTGCTCCGCCCCTCAGACATGGGGCAGAGCTGCTACTGGCTCTCCCTGTGACCAGCCGCTCACGAGGCGCCCAGGAGGGATGGTGGGTTCTAGCCCTGGTCCACCATCCCAGCAGAGCCTCGCAACAAGCCAGACGACCCCCACTCCATGTGGGCCTCCATTTTCCACATCCGGACTTCTCTCGTCAGACCTCCATCCAGCAGACCAGCCTATCAGCGCCCGGCTCGCGGTTCATCAATAAATGCTGGACTTAGAGATGCCTACAAGAGTATGCTACCTGCACGGCAGAGCGTGGCAAGCTACCCGTGTTGTATTTGATATATATGCCAAATACCAGTAACAATTATAGACCTCATTCCGAATGGATTGAGGCTCTTTATGTTCCTGGAGCAAGCAGATGCCTTGGGCTCTACTAGCATGAGACAGGACATATGGAGATGTTACTGGGGCCCGCTCGATCAAATCGATGATGAACGGGAAGACAGTGACAGTGATTGTCTTATACTTGGACTGTTACAACCCCACACCCACTACCAGAGGTCAACAGCACCCCCAACATTATGGGAATCTCCCACCCCAGTCTCCCTCCCTTGAGCTCCCATTGGGGATTGTCCAAAACCTCGCTTTGTTTCTTTACACTCCATATATGAGCAAGCTCATCCAATTTTATTTTTTCTAACTCACTTCACTTAGCGTAATACCTCCAGCTCCATCCAAGTGCAACAAACCTTAGGATTTTATCCTTCCTCCTAGCTGAGTAATATTCGATTGTGTGCATACCAAAATTTCTTATCTACTTGTGTATTACTGGTCAGTTGGGTTGGTTTTTAGACCTTGGCTACTGTAAATAATGCTTCAATGAACATAGATGTTAACACAAATTCTTTAAAAATAATTTAGCATAGCTCAGGGGGAATAGCTCACAGGGCTGGAACACATGGGTTTTTATGTAGAAGCCCCAGATTGGATCCTGGCACCTCATGGTCTCTCCTAATCACTACCAGGTGTGGTGTGGTCCCTAAATAAGATTTATCATCAAAACACTAATTAACAACACTGTTATTTATCATTTGTATCACTTGTCTTTCCATTGTTCATTGATTTGCTCCAGCGGGAGCCAGTAATGTCTCCATTCGTTGGGAATGAGGTCCATTATTATTATTGTTTTGGGCATATAGAATACACCATGAGTAGCTTGCCAGGCTCTGCCATGGCTCTGGGTTGGTTTCTATTAATTTGATGTACCGCCACAGGAAGAGCTAGTAGCAGCTCTGCCCCGTGTGTCGGTGTCTCTGGATCACAGCCGACAGCTCCAGAGCAGTTATATTTTACATAACTGTTATTTATCTAAAAAGACTCACAGAAATGAGGCAGAGCTGCTACTGGCTCTAACTGTGCCCAGGCACTCACGAGGCACCCAGGAGGGATGGCGGGTTCCAGCCCTGGCCTGCCACCCCAGCAGAGCCTTGCAACAAGCCAGACAACCCCCCACTCCATGAGGGCCTCCATTTTCCACATCCGGACTTCCCTCTCGTCAGAACTCCACCCAGCAGACCAGCCTATCACAGCCCGGCTGGCATGGCCTAAGCAGCTGCAAGGTTCATCAATAAATGCTGGATTTAGAGGTGACTACAAGAGTATGCTACCCTCACGGCAGAGCCTGGCAAGCTACCCGTGTCGTATTTGATATGCCAGATACCAGTAACAATTATAGACCTCATTCCTATGACCTGATGGAATTGTTTGAGGCTCCTTATGTTCCTGGAGCAAGCAGATGCCCTTGGGCTCTACTAGCATGAGACAAGACATATGGAGATGTTACTGGTGCCTGCTCGAGCCAATCGATGATGAGCGGGAAGACAGTGATAAGACAATGATACAGTTATTTATCAATTATGTAAAATATTTTATGTTTATTCCCTCTTTATCTGATTTCTAGTCATCTTGCCCCCACAGAAAGTCCCTTGCATACACATTTTCATTCAAAAAAAGATACATTGTTTTAACAGTAATTCTGTAGAACACATTTTCATTCAACAATGATACACTGGCGTAACTAGTTCTGTAGTTCAACACTTCTGTAGAACTCTAGTCCTCTGGTTGTACTAACTGCATTTCAGACAGAAGAGAGCTCTGTTCAGCCATTTCAAAATTAATGATATCACAGAGGAACCAGTAAACAACGCGGGCATCTTTCAGCAATGAATTGACTTTGAATCCAATGGTTGAACTGTACACTCACAGTCTTGTCAGAAGTCACTTAACAGCACTGCCATGGAGCAGAACAGGACGTACCAGACACAGGTGGGTGTTGTGGTGGGAGGGTGTGCCCCCACCACCTTGCCGAGAGCACCCAGCAGGAGGGGCCGAGATGTATGATGGTGGGTCTGTGCTGTGCTCTAACAGGCTCAGAGAGGCATCATGCGGCAAAGCGGGGTGCAGGCCAGTGCTGATGGAGGTGTGGTGGACAGTCTCCCTGAGTTCTGACTTCCAGAGCTGTCCCCCATGTCCTATTCTGACTCAAGGGCATCGTGCCTGCATTCCTCTATCGGCAGAAACAGGCAGATTAGGAAGATTTAACAAGGTCACCGAAAATGTTTGATATGATCCAGAAAGTGCCGTCTTAGCTCCTGACAATGTATTCACACAAAATATGGGATGGATACCACCTAAAAATCCAACAATAGTTTGGGAAGTACGGCAGTGACTTGATCAGCAATTAATTTGTTATAAATATAATAATATTTTTACATAGTCACGAAGAAATTCGTGACTGAGTTTCAGGCATCCACTGTTTCAGCAGCCATCACTACCCTCCTGATAAGCAATTTCAACTGCAGCTTCAGCAACTGGTAAGCAGTTGTGACAGATGTCGGTAAGTCAGGAAGCAGAAATGCCTGACTCCTTTCCCTGTCCACTGGTCTAAATATTGATTCATTGGATAAAATTTTGAGTAATATTTTTTTTCATTTTACTCTCATTACCCTACTCTGGCAAGAGCTGATTCTGGCAAAGAGTAGGAGTTAAAAATATGATCCAAAGAGTGAGTAAACCATAGAATAAGTATATGTTCAACAATCACTTATAATCTCACAAATCTCCCTCAATCCAAAGCCAACAGCTAAATTTCACACACACAAAGAAATAAAATAGAAGGCCAACTTGCTGAGGGTAGGACAGCTGAGGGTCCCTAGTTTCCTCTCAGACAATTGGCAAAGAACTAGAGTCAGACCACAAGCCAGCTCCCGAGCTGGGAGCGTGTTGGAGGACAGGTTTAGCTATTCTGGGAGTTTTGTTGTTTTGCCCACTCCCAGCTTAATCTACTTAAGTCAAGGTTCATTCTAATGAGACTTCTCTTCTATGTAAACACTGATAGAGGGTGTGGCAGTTACAGAAGTCACCTTGATTGAATAACTTCTGACTTATACATCTGCTAAGACTTCTATGTTTTCTAGATTGGGCACAGCTCCTCTTTATACCCACTGCACCCAGCGTGGGACAGTTAGAATTTACCAGGAGACTACCACCCTGGCTACGCTGAGACTATAGGAAGACTATAGGAAGGATCATACTAGTTTGCTCTAAGCAGGCGAGAGTGACCCTTTCAGTACATGAGAACAAGATACTCAGAATCACCCTGGTGCAGATAATAATAAGAAGGACCTTGTGGGTACCATCTAGATTACATGAAGTTCATGAAGTTAAGATGTATTACTTTATATCAGCCCTCTCTCTCTCTCCAGTGTTTTACATAAGAGATAATCTCCTTAGTCCTTGGCATAACCTTTGTTTATACCTGCAATAAGGTGTGGCACTACACTCTGTTTAGAGTTCTTTGTTGACATGCCCCTCCGATTGGATTACTTTGGTGTATATAAAGGGCTGATTTGAGGCTCCTTCACACTTCGACCTTTTGCCTTTTGCTTCCCTCAGCCTTCAGCTTTTGGCTCCTGCGGCTTTTGGCTTTTGGCTTTTGGCTTTTTGGCCTTTTGCTCTTTGGCCTTTTGCTCTTTCTTCTGGGTAAGACTCAGCTCGGGTGAGATCCTCTCTCTTTGGTGGGAGACTTAGGCTCTTTTGTATGGTCTAAGTTCGGACCAGAGCTAAAGTTTGTTCATTATATTGGAGTGCTGTGGAAGAGCTTTTTGTACTATTAAAAGCCATTTTTGGAACTGCACCGGACTCGTGAGTTTTCATCTGTTCTCCTGGCGTCCTTGGAGGTAGAAGACAACCTCTGTCCTTACACTGTCGGGGGACCCCGGCGGCGTTCCCCGACAGGAGCGCAGGCCCAACAAGGCCCCCTGCGCTCTGACAGCAGGCATTTCCTTCAGGAGACCAGCCACCCAGCCACACGCTTTGCGACATTGTAGCCTGGACAGTGGGTAAGGAAGGGCTCAGGAGGCCCAGCTGGCTCCTCTTCCATGCTGCCTGGGAAGCCAGGTGCCCCTGACCTGGGCAGACCAGTCCTGCTGCTGCTTTTAGCTTTCCCTGCCACAGCAGCATCTTTACCCCCACTTCTGGCTTTTGTTTTTTGTTTTTTAAAGTAGGCTTTCGTTTTTTGTTTTTTTGTCACACAGCAGAAACACCATCTGCACTTTTATGTTCATAGCAGCACTGTTCACAATAGCCAGAATCTGGAAACAACCAGAGTGCCGGAGAACTGATGACTGGATAAAGAAACCGTGGGTACATCTACACAATGGAATACTATGCAGCTGTTAGGAAAAATAAAGTTATGGAATTTGCCTATAAATGGATGGACATGGAGAGGATCATGCTGAGTGAAATTAGCCAGAGGGAAAAGGACAGATATAGAATGACTGCATTTATTGTGGGATATAAAAAAATAGCATGATACCAATATGCAAAGCCAGACAAAACATGGAGCAGGAGGTCTTGTCGATGGGTAGAACCTATTGCAAATATGTGTGACTCAGAGGTTAGGCAATACAGAGATGAAACAGTGTACTAATAATTATTGTAAATGATAATACCAGCGTAGAACTGAGCATTGAAAGTAGGCAAAAGGATACACATGATAACCTCTAACTGTATGTATTGCAAGCACAGTGTGTAAAAGAAGGAGAGGGAGGAAGGGAGAGAGAGAGAGAGAGAGAGAGAGAGGTGAGAAGGTAAAAATTGCCATAGACATAGGTTGGGTGGGTGGGGGGTGGAAATCATGGGACATTGGTGGAGGGAAATGGGCACTGGTGGACCGGATGGGTGCTGGAACACGGTATGACTGAAACCCAAATATGAACATCTTTGTAATTGTATATCTCACAGTGGTATAATAATTTTTTTTAAAAAAAGAAAATTAGATTTAAAAATTCAACTTAAAAAAAAGTAAGTAAAAAAACTCATGCAGTCTTTAGATATATTCTCACATCAACAAATGTTGACCTTTGATATATCAAGTCCAAGCATTTATATTTTCTCAAGAAATAAAACAAAACTGAGAGAAGGCAAAAAAGAAGTAGGTTTTCTCCCTTTAAGGACAGAAAACAATAATAAGTATTGGAAATAAGAATTGTTTTACTAAGTCTCCTAACATTAGCCCAATTCTGTGCTTGAAAATGTGCCTAGCTTCTTGCTGCGCCTTTAGTAATGGGCGCCACAGGAGCACATGTTGTTGCTTCAAGAACTAAGCGGCAGAAACCGGTGCCGCAGCTGTCACAAAGGGAAGCTGAAGCGAAGAACATGGCCTCATCGGTACCTTATTCATATCTGTGTGTCGTACTTAAGAACATCTGGTTTTAGTTAAATATTTCTGCACAATAAAAGCTTCCGGAAGCCATAGTGCTCCCACTTCTTGGACTCCATAGATTGGACAGATTGCGCAAGTAGGAGCATGACCATCCTGAATAATTATCAAAAGAATGCCCTTCTGGAACATTCCATGAGTCACAGATGGAGGATTTCCACCTATCCTTTAAATGCTAAAGGATAGAAAGCTTTTCTCTAATCAACATCAATTTAGATCCATAACAAACATAAGGCACATCCTAAGGATTTGATATCATGGTGCTTTGTCTCTGCTTCTCTTCATATCCTAGTCATCTGAGTGAAATTTTTAAAGAGCCTACAGTAGAGGGAATTTCTTTTGCTCCATTCTCTCTGTGTGTTTTATTTCTGTTTGTTTAGGGGGGGCCATACCAGGGCCGACTCCTGGCCTGCCATCAGGGATCACTCCTGGCAGGCGCAGGAAACCAGGGAGGGATTCACGCGGTTCAGAAGTGCCTCAGCTCCAGCCACAGCCACTCCCTGTGCTATGTGAGCACTTCTTCAATCCAGCCAGGAGGTAATAAAGGCACGGCTCACATCTCAAGCCAACAACAAAACACTATCTTAGGGCCTAAAAACATGATGTCATTTTGGAACAGAAACTATTTTATTCTGGACATTCTTAGAGCAGACCTGGGCTGTCATTCCTGACCATTCATTTAACAAAAGATAAAGAAATATCAATGGATCTCTGCAGAGACACCTCTGGACAAACACCTTTAAGCAAAGCTGAAGCGCTCAGGCAGCAGAGTGCAGTTTGTGGGTTAGCACAGTAAGCAGCACTCACTGTTTCTCTGATGCCAGCTTCTTCCTGTCTTCCCCCGTCCTGTGTTGCTGAGAGATATAGCAGCGCCCTGTGCTATTCACTGAGCTTTGTTCTATGTCTTTCACCGACAGTAAAAAAAAAAAAAATAAGGATATAAACAATAACCCATAAAAGAAGCCGGACAAGCTTTACAGTGACACATTATACATCTAAGGCAAGAAAAGGTTCATTTTAAAAGATCCTGGTGCCAACAATAAAATAAATGGATACTAACTCAATAATATATAACATACGGGTGTCCTATATACTACAAAACCACACAGTAACTAAAGAATTCCACGTCTTATCTCCCACTTCCTTTTATTATGCTATATTTGTGTCTGTAGACAGAATTTATATTCTGAACTCAAATTCAAATGCCAAATATAAACATGAAACATGGTAGGGATTACTCTAAAAAATCATGACACCAATTTCTCTGTGGTCTAAACAGACTATTCCCTATCTGGAGAAGAGGGGAAGGTTCAAAATTGAACTTTTAGTGTTTTAATGTAGTATGTACACATGTTGCTTATTAATGACACCTGGAATTTGTGGAATGTTACTTGTTAATTCAGTATTTTTAAGTCTAGGGGACAGGAGAGACACAGTGATAGTTAGGATGCCTGCCTTGCAGATAGTCGACCCAGGCTCAACCCTAGCATTCCATACGGTTCCCTGAGCAGGAGTAATTACTGAGCACAGAGCCAGGAGTAATGCCTGAGCATCTCCAGTATCCCAACACACACCCAAGGAAGACTGCTGAGAAATGTTAAAGCCTTCCAAGCCTTCTATACCAAAATATGAAACAAATTACAAAGCACAATTCTGATGGGGGTGGCCGGAAACAGGGTTGAGCTGTTTTCTCGGTGGTCCGGAGGCCTGTCCCCGTATACCTGGCATCACGCTCATTCATGCCAAGAGGCGGCCTATCACTCTGTGGAAGGACCGTTCCTTAGTGAGGTTTCTGACCACGGCTGGGAAGCAACATCAAACTAAAGACGTGTGAAATGAAACTCTCAGTCTCTGACCTGAGGAGTTTCCAAAGTACAAGTGAGCTGCCCACTCTACGCCTCGGCCTTCTCCCAGAACACCCTGGAAGGGTCTTTTCGCAGTCCAGCTGCAACCCAGAGCTAATCTCTGAACAAGCAGCTACTTCTGCTTTCCTTGCATTTTAATACTTCTCGGGCACCCAATTCATCTCCCCAGGGGGCTACGTCCAGGGGACATAGGTTGGCTCTAAGTCCCTGAGTAAGAAAGTGGTGACTAACCGATGAAATGCTCTGCACATCAATCCACATAAATTCTGGAGCCCAGATTAAGACTCCCAGCCCCACACCACCCAGGAAGTCAGCTTTGATGTCAAATGAAATCCTCCTTGAATGACTAAACGTTAACATGTCCTGGATTTCTGCCATCATTGTTTGTGCCACTTTGCATTCCAGAGGTGTCTGAATGAAAATAAAGAAATAAATACATCCCAACCTGCCTTATGTTTGCCAGAGTGACAAAGAGGGAAGCTAAAACAGCAACAGAAGACATCAGGAAATTGGAACTTTTTAGATAAGCCTATTTGGGCAGTTTCTTGGGGTTTCCTCTCACTAGAATTAGAAACATAAACAGACAGTTTTATCAAAAGGGAGAAAGAATAAAAAAGGAAGAGAATGTACTTAGGTAACAAGAACAACAGGAGTGGGGAAAAAAATTAAGCAGTCAAGAGCAACAGAGAAACAGGAGCTGACATTGATGAGCAGTGGGCAGGTAGAGACCAGCTCCTCAGGCCTTCCTCAGTGGGCAGGTAGAGACCAGCTCCTCAGGCCTTCCTCAGTGGGCAGGTAGAGACCAGCTCCTCAGGCGCTTCCTCAGTGGGCAGGTAGAGACCAGCTCCTCAGACCTTCCTCAGTGGGCAGGTAGAGACCAGCTCCTCAGGTCTTCATCAGTGAGCAAGTGAGAGACCAGTTCCTCAGGCCTACCTCAGTGGGCAGGCGAGAGACCAACTCCTCAGACCTTCCTCAGTGGGCAGGCAAGAGACCAACTCCTCAGGCCTTCCTCAGTGGGCAGGCGAGAGACCAGCTCCTCAGGCCTTCCTCAGTGGGCAAGTGAGAGACCAGCTCCTCAGACCTTCCTCAGTGAGCAGGTAGAGACCAGCTCCTCAGGCCTTCATCAGTTGTCAGGTAGAGACCAGCTCCTCAGTTCTTCATCAGTGAGCAAGTGAGAGACCAGTTCCTCAGGCCTTCCTCAGTGGGCAGGCAAGAGACCAACTCCTCAGGTCTTCCTCAGTGGGCAGGCAAGAGACCAACTCCTCAGGCCTTCCTCAGTGGGCAGGTAGAGACCAGCTCCTCAGGCCTTCCTCAGTGGGCAGGTAGAGACCAGCTCCTCAGACCTTCCTCAGTAAGCAGGTAGAGACCAGCTCCTCAGGCCTTCATCAGTTGTCAGGTAGAGACCAGCTCCTCAGTTCTTCATCAGTGAGCAAGTGAGAGACCAGTTCCTCAGGCCTTCCTCAGTGGGCAGGCGAGAGACCAACTCCTCAGGCCTTCCTCAGTGGGCAGGCAAGAGACCAACTCCTCAGGCCTTCCTCAGTGGGCAGGTAGAGACCAGCTCCTCAGGCCTTCATCAGTGGGCAGGTAGAGACCAGCTCCTCAGGTCTTCATCAGTGAGCAAGTGAGAGACCAGTTCCTCAGGCCTACCTCAGTGGGCAGGCGAGAGACCAACTCCTCAGGCCTTCCTCAGTGGGCAGGCAAGAGGCCAACTCCTCAGGCCTTCCTCAGTGGGCAGGCGAGAGACCAGCTCCTCAGGCCTTCCTCAGTGGGCAAGTGAGAGACCAGCTCCTCAGGCCTTCCTCAGCAGGCAGGTAGAGACCAGCTCCTCAGACCTTCCTCAGTGAGCAGGTAGAGACCAGCTCCTCAGGCCTTCATCAGTTGTCAGGTAGAGACCAGCTCCTCAGTTCTTCATCAGTGAGCAAGTGAGAGACCAGTTCCTCAGGCCTTCCTCAGTGGGCAGGCAAGAGACCAACTCCTCAGGCCTTCCTCAGTGGGCAGGCAAGAGACCAACTCCTCAGGCCTTCCTCAGTGGGCAGGTAGAGACCAGCTCCTCAGACCTTCCTCAGTGGGCAGGTAGAGACCAGCTCCTCAGGCCTTCATCAGTTGTCAGGTAGAGACCAGCTCCTCAGGTCTTCATCAGTGAGCAAGTGAGAGACCAGTTCCTCAGGCCTTCCTCAGTGGGCAGGTAGAGACCAGCTCCTCAGGCCTTCCTTTGTGAGCAGGTAGAGACCAGCTCCTCAGGCCTTCCTCTGTGAGCATGTAGAGACCAGCTCCTCAGGCCTTGCTCTGTGAGCAGGTAGAGACCAGCTCCTCAGGCCTTCCTCTGTGAGCAGGTAGAGACCAGCTCCTCAGGCCTTCCTCTGTGAGCAAGTAGAGACCAGCTCCTCAGGCCTTCTTCAGTGGGCAGGTAGAGACCAGCTCCTCAGGTCTTCTCTGGAAAGGCAGGCAAAGCAGCCTCTGGGACACCCTGGACCTAGTGGGTCTATCATAATCTCCTTCCCTCGTCAGCTTTTCACTTCCTCTCCCACAGCCCCCAATTTCCAAGGTCCATCATTTCTTCATTAAAAATCACTTGCTTTCCCAGAAACATGAGGCCAGCTTTAGAGTCCATTATTGGCATTTTTACCAAAGTAAAATTTCCACAGCATTTTTCATTGTCAGAGACTATTTGAGCCATAATTTTTCCTACCAGAAAGGGCAATATACATCTCCATTATACCTACATATTCTAGTAAAATTATCATTTCTATAAGGACTAAATAACAAAAAGGAGTATGTATACTTCTGGTCCTTTATTGCAAAAGATTTTTTGTTTGCTTTGGCTTGTCACACCCAGCAATGCTCAGGGGCTACTCCTGGCTCTGCATTCAGGGATCGCTCTGGGCAGGACTCAGAACCTTATATAGTACCAGGGATTGAACCTGGGTCTGCCGCATGCAAGGCACGTACCCTAGCCATTATACTATCACTCAAGCCCCTTTTTATTGCGAAAGTTGCATTGATAATATAAAAATAAAAATATAGCTGTGGTAATAAAATATATGATTTGGGTGCCAGAGAGAGAGTGTCAAGAGGGTGAAGCTCTTTACATGCATGTGTCCCTAGTGGGACCACATATGGATCCCAAAGCACAGCCAGGAGTGATCCCTGAGCACAGAGCCAGGAGTAGCGCCCTAAGCACATCTCGGTGTGGCCCCAAAAAAATTAAAATATTAAGGGTCTAAGTGTTCTCATGAACATCACCCCCTTTCCCATAAATCAGCTGTGCTCCTGTCTCATGAGAAATCCTCTCCGACTTATATGGAGCAGATATCTGAAGTCTCTCCCCTCCTTCCCCTGATTCTGCTGGGTCACTGCTCAATTGCCCATATTTCAGATAAACCACTTGCCATTTCCATTTTGAATGCTTCACCCTATTTTCCTTCACTGTAGGAGTAAATAGCACCCTTCACTGCTGATGGGTGATGGCATTTGCCTATGCATGTTGGGTACGGGACCACGTGAGTGCCTCAAGTACAGGGACTTGGCAAATGTGCTAAAGAGCCACCTGCTGTGCACTGAAGGGAGCTCTGCTCTTCCACCATAAGGGAATCCTGACAGCTCTCTGCTGGGTGCTGGGTTACCTGCTTTCGAAGGAAGAATGATTCGGACACTGGTGTGCCTAGTCATCCTGAACTCAACTCTACTCAGAGTAGAAAGATGATTCAGAATTATTGAGGACAGAGTATACACTCATGAAAGTAAAAACTTTGAAGACACGTACTTCACTTGGAAGCACAATGAGATCGAGAGAGAGAGAGAGAGAGAGAGAGAGAGAGAGAGAGTCTGGAACTGTGTGTGTGTACAGGGGACTGTACAGGTTTATTCTACAGCAAGGGGAAGGGAAAATGGGTTGAGCTGTTTGATTCATTTCTTTCAAAACAGTTTGCAAAGGCTAATATCCCCACTCACAGTGAAATGTAGGGTCTGGTTAACATTTGAGTCACTTGTCAAGCATGAGAGAGAGAAAAAACTAAGCATACCAAGTGAAAAAATCAGAAAATGGCAACTGAAAAGTCCAGAGTCTTGGGGAGTTCTACCAGTGAAATTCTAAAAGGAGGCTTTTACCTATTGCTTTTAAATTTGTAACTGTTTCTGCCAAACTCTGTGGAACACCAGTATATCTTTTTAGATTACAGGTATCACTGGTTTCCTGCCCTCTCCAACAAAGTAGGAAGGAGACATCTTTATTTTTGAATCCCTCTGATTCAACGAGAAATCAGATGTGTGCGGATGTGAGTGGCCGTGTGGACGCCCACCCAGTTGACAGGAACCACCTCACCAGGAAAATGTCCACTTGGGTTGCTTGTGCACACACAGCCACCGCTATACACACAGAGCCCACAGGTGCGCACTCACACGCACACACACACAGAGCATCAGCCAATGACTGACTGACACCCCAAGTGAGAAGTGTGGTGTGCTTTAGCCTTCTGGAGTCCCAGCATATTCTTGCTCAGTCATTTCTTTCCCTCAACGAATCACCTCCAGCCGAACAGCCGCCTGAGGAGCAGCCCTCAGCAAAGCTGGACACCACAATTCCTGGTCTCTGGAACTATTGTGCACCAATGCCAAATGGCACCAATCATTCCTGCTTAATAAAGCCCAAGTTCAAATGTGTTCATTCAGTTCAATTCGAATAAATCCTACCTCCTCTGACATTCAGTTGAATCAAACAAACTCAGAGTTGAAAGAACTGAGTCAGGACCAGGTGCAAAGGAAGACGTCATTCGATGGCCTCCGGCAGGAAGGAGAACAGCATACTCCACACCACTGAATAACGGCAGAGGCAACACTTTTCACTCAGCTCCTGTTCAGGGAAGTTGTTGGTCTGCTTTGCTCTGCACATGTTAATATTCTAAAGTACAAAAAGTTGACTCAGAGGCTTAAAGAAATGATTTAACCAACTCAAGAGTATCTTTATTCTAATTTAAACTTTTTGTGTTTCATGAAGCTGCTCTTGGGCACTTGATGGATTTTAAGAGGCCTTTAGCTCACGGTTTCTATTAGAATTTTATATTGGTTATAGTCGGTTAAGAATTTAATCTGTCTCCTGCATTTTATTAGCAAACTGTGTGAATTATCTTCATAATATGCAGGCTGGCTTCTGTCTGGTCAGTTATTTCTCTTAGGAATTATAAAGCCTCTTGAGAACTTGGTAAATTACTTTTTATTTTTTAGTTCCCATTTTTTATTAATAACATTATAAAGAACCTCAATGAAGATATAGTATTTATTACATTCTCTTGAGCCTAAATTCTCTTGAGTGCATTTATTTATCTGACTTATATACTACTCTTTCATGCCCGAGCTGGATTTATAGTGCAGTCACTTTTCTCTTTTCACACATTATGTTAGAATTACACACTGCCTTAATTAAAATGGCACAACAAGGTGGCTATATCAATTTTGGAGGACAATGTTCTTTCTTTGTAACTTGACATAATCTAAGTTACTAATAAGCATAATTAAAAATATATACTTCCTCTACCATGTTATTGATTTGCATGATCAGTATTAATATACTGATACTATCTTAGTTCCTCTTTCAACTTCCAATCAATGGTACAGTCATATATAACATACTTTTTATTTTGCACTTAATTCTGTGCTTTGCCCAATATCGATACAAATAGGTTCTTGTGCATTCAATAATCTTCTTAACAAATATGTAGAAAGATACATTTTCGCTTTACATGATACTTTTGCTATAAAATAAAGATAACACAAATTCTGTCATGGAGAGGACCCAGGGTGGCAGGCAGTGGGCACTTTTTGATGTCAGCTGAACTGGTATGTGGCAAGTGGGCACTGGCTCCGCAGCCCCTTGTTTAGTCTGGACAAGCAGCTGCAAATTGACCTCATGGCCCCTCAAAGAGCAACTGAAGGAGAAAAGCCATCTGAAAGCCCCGCCTAAAGGCTAATAAAAAAAAAGTGCTGGCACATAGGCAAAACATGGATTAGGAGGTTTTGTCAATAGGTGGAATCAACCACAAATGTATGAGATGTATGAGAGTCAGAGGTTAGGTAAGGCAGAGAAGGGAACAGTGTGCTAATAGTCATTGGAAATGATAATACCAGCCTAGAACTGGGAATTGAAAATAGGTAAAGGGATACACATGACAACCTCTAAATGTATGCAAGTCACAATGTGTAAGAGAATGGGGAGGGGGAAGAGAGAGAGAGAGAGAGAGAGAGAGAGAGAGAGAGTCTGTCTCATTGAGGCAGGCTGGGAGTGGGGAGGGAATTGGGGACATTGATGGTGGGAAATGGGCACTGGTGGAGGGATGGGTGCTGGAACACTGACTGAAAACCCAAACATGAACATCTTTGTAATTGTGTATTTCACGGTGGTATAATAAAATATTTAAAAAAATTAAATGCTGGCACAAATTTGCGTTGGGAGGATCCAATTTTGCCCTTCATGTGCAAAGAAGTTGGGGTGAGAGATGCTCGGCTGAGGCTGGAAAGAGGCCCTTGTTCCCCTGCAGGAGAAATGTCTCCCTGCCCGGTAACTTCAACTACCAGGTAATCGCTGTCATCATGCAGATGGAGAGATCGTGGCTCAGGCCCCACATCATATGGAAGCCGGAGGCCCTCTGACCACTAGGTGACACTGCCTTCCAGGAACAGTCACTGCAGTGGTGAGACATTCTGTTCTTTTAGTTATTTACTTATTTATTTTGGTTTGGGGGGCTAAACCCAGCTGTGCTCAGGGCTGACTCTTGGCTCTGTGCTCAAGGATCACTCCGGTAGTCCTGGAGAACCATATTTGGTGCCAAGGATGGAATCTGGCTTAGCTGTGTTCCAGAAAAGTGCCCTACTTGCTATACTATCTCTCTGATCTTCGTACTTTTGTTTTTACATAGCCTCCTAACCCACCCATTCTATGGCTTAGAATTCCTTCTGTATCAGTAAAAAAAATTGTGTGTGTGTGTGTGTGCGCGTGTGTGTGTGTGTGTGTTTATAGTTATGCTACATTAGCAACTCCTAAACCTTCTTTTCTTCTATAAAGATCTCTTACTCACACACATATTTACCATGGACTGGCTTGGAGACCTACAGCAGCTAATGCTGTGTTGAGCTGAGGGGGCAACCACCATCTCCAAACATGTCAGTGACCACAGCAAAGGGACAAAGAATCCTTTGAGCATTCCAGCCTGAGAATTAATATCTAGGAAAAAGAAGTGGCAAAAATGCATTTTCACTCACACATCACTGGTCGGTATGTGTTAGGTGGCCACCCAGAAACAAAAATAACAAGCACAACACTCTGGTTAGTCATAGGTGGGGCCAGAAGCACCTGAACAGAACAAGCAACTACTACATTTCATTGCTGAGTTTTCCTGCATTCTGGAAGCTTCTCCTATCGCATAGCTCCGAAAGCTAGAGGAAACTTTCTGTGGTAGCACGATATAGAAAAAGCATCACACACCCCTTCCCTTCATAGCACTGAGACCTCGCTCAAAGGCATCATGTTTCTTCTAACATGAGTGGTTTTTTAATTAAGATATAACACACTACATATTACAACCAAAATATTCCACTGTGGTAAAGGCAACAATATGAGTTTAATAGGGAAGCCTTTTTAGAAACACAATAAATTTCTATCACTCTTAGTTATCACTCTATAGATACGTTTTCATCTGTTGTTTTTACAGATGCGACACGTATTTTCTCTTGCAAAGTCTTTCACTTTGATGATAAATCTGCAAAAGGCTGTTCTGCCTTGGGACACAACACACTTCCGGTTGCTCCATTTGGACAGATGATGCTTTCAGTGTAGGGGAGTTCTCCTGCTCTGGAAATGCCCCAGAAAGCCGGTCACGGCAGCACGGTGCTGGGCCAGACAATGCTCTGGGCTCTTTTCCCCAAACCATCCTTCCTTTCCTCTAAATCTTCTCAATTTTAAGCACAGACTAGGTAAGCACACTTGTGAATGTTTTCAGCTCAACTAAACCAGAGATTACTCAGAAATCTAGAATTAGCCATAACTCCAGCCTCAGGACTTTTCTCTCCAGGAGGGCTATGACTTTTCTCCAAAGCCACCGTCCCCATCTTTGTCTCTGCTCTATGAGAAGCGATGTCTGCGGCTGTGAACTGCCTCTCCTCTTGTCCTCTCTACTCATTTCTCCCTTCCCGTGAGTCAGATCCAGGGGGTTGGATTCCCCCTCAGGAAGGTCCTGTGACCTTCTCAGCACGATATCACTCTCTTCAAATACGTTTCCTTAAGTTCTGGGACTCACTGGGCTGTACAGTGGTCCTAGTGGTACTATTTTTAACACCGGGACAGATTTCCATATTTCCTTCTATAAAACAACCAGACGACAGCGCTACCAGCAGTGGTGTTGGAACCGGGTGCACAGAAACCACTGTTAGGAAGTGTAAAGCACAGAACCTCAAGCAACTAAAAAATAAATAACAAAAAGAAAGAAAAATAAATACGGAGAATCATCTTGTAAAGAAAAATATCCAGAATTGAAATTATTATACCTTATATTTAATTAGACAGAAATTAGATGGAAATTAGAAATCTGCAGGTCTGGAGATGTTCTGAGTACTTTTCTTTTCTTTTTTAATTAGTCTAAACTTTTCTGTTTATTGCCACCATTAACATTTTGCCAATCCCAGTTAATTTTCTAATGGTTAACCCAAATGTTGGTGACGCTTTCCATGTTCCTCATTCAGAGAGGTTTGGCTTCCTCTCCGCTGAGCACTTTTCTTATAATAATATTTTTTTTCAGTGTCAAAGAAACTAAAGTTGGGAAATATTCTGAAAGGGGAAAAAATGATGGCAATTTGTGTAATAGCATCACAGCCGTGGATTTGTGCTCGCGCCTCTCTGATGAGCTAAAGTACATGTCAGACTCTGCTAGCAACCATGCAGCTGCTGACACTTTCAAAGGGCAAGATGCTTGCACTCCGCGAAGATGAGAACGTATCTGCTTTCTTTTAGCTTCTCAAAACCTCAGCTCTGCTTTGAAGCAGGGCTATGGTTGCTAGAATTGGTTTGAGTACTGAGGCTCTAACAAAAAGAAGAGCCAAAAAAGTTCCCCTCCTTTGTTTCAGAGTCTAGGTCACGATGATCCGTTATTCACTAAACATGCTGCCTAACTTTTGGACTTTATGGTAACTTAATCTTGTTGGCTTCAATCAATCAGCAAATTATTTTCTTTACTCAAGTGCCTGTCTAGTGTACAAGCAGAAAGGATCTCCTAAGTGCAAAGCACAATGTCACTGAGAATCTCACAGTGTAATCCTTGACTTCAAGCAGTTTATAATCCATTACAACTATTATGGTGGGGGCCGGCATGATAGTACAGCAGGCAGGGCATTAGTCTTGCACTCAGCCAACCCAGGCTTGATCCCCAGTTCCCCACATTTCTCAAATCCACCAGGAGTGATCCCTGAATGCAGAGCCAGGAATAAGCCCTGATCACCAATAAGTGTGGTCCAAAAACAAAACAAAGCCCCCCATAAAAGGGTGGGCATGTAAACAAATAATAATATAAGCTTTGAGCCAGTAATTAATTTGGGGTACATCACCTGGAGCTCAAATCAGTATGGAATGTGGGGACTCCTTGGGGACAGAGGTGGGGACAGAGCGAGATTTGATCTTCCGATCTGAAGCTTAGAAACTTGAGAATGAGAATTTAGGAAGCATGTGAGAGGATAGCCGAGTCATTTTGTTTGGCTGTATGGTGGGGTACAGCAAAGATAAAGCAAGATTGGTCATTCTCAAAACCACATCCCGCCCAAACTACAATGCTTCCCACGGACGCCGTGGCCACGCTTCTTCTCTTTATGGAAGCAAAGCACAAAGGCCTTTTCTCACACTGCCTGTGTTCGTGGCCCTCATGTGAGAAACTTCTTTTCAGTTTGATGATGTGGCCCAACTACCACCGAAAGACTCAAAGGCAATTTCAATGGCAGCAGCTTTATTAATATTATTATTATTATTAGTTGTTGGAGGACAGGTTTAGCTATTCTGGGAGTTTTGTTGTTTTGCCCACTCCCAGCTTAATCTTATTTAAGCCAAGGTTCATTCTAATGAGACTTCTCTTCTATGCAAACACTGCTAGAGGGTGTGGCAGTTACAGAAGTCACCTTGACTAAATAACTCCTGACTTATACATCTACTAAGACTTCTATGTTTTCTAGATTGGGCACAGCTCCTCTTTGTACCCACTGCACCCAGCGTGGGGCAGTTAGAATTTACCAGGAGACTTCCACCCTGGCTACGCTGAGACTATAGGAAGACTATAGAAAGGATCATACTAGTTTGCTCTGAGCAGGCGAGTGTGACCCTTTCAGTGCACGAGAACAAGATACTCAGAATCACCCTGGTGCAGATAATAAGAAGAAGGACCTTGTGGGTACCATCTAGATTACATGAAGCTCATGAAGTTAAGATGTATTACTTTATACCAGGCCCCTCTCTCCAGTGTTTTACATAAGAGATAATCTTGGTAGAAAGGATTAGACCTTGGCATAACCTTTGTTTATACCTGCAATAGGGTGTGGCACTACACTCTGTTTAGAGTTCTTTGTTGACATGACCCTCCCGGTTGGATTACTTTGGTGTATATAAGTGGCTGACTTGAGGCCCCTTCACGCTTCACTTTTGCCTTTTGGGCCTTTTGCTTTTGGCTTTTTGCTCTTTGGCCTTTTGCTCCTTCTTCTAGGTAGGACTCAGCTCGGGTGACATCCTCTCTCTTTGGTGGAAGACTTAGGCTCTTTTGTATGGTCTAAGTTCAGACCAGAGCTAAAGTTTGTTCATTATATTGGAGTGCTGTGGAAGAGCTTTTGTACTATTAAAAGCCTTTTTGGAACTGCACGGGACTCGTGAGTTTTCATCTGTTCTCCCGGCGTCCTTGGAGGTAAAAGAGAACTTCTGTCCTGACACTGTCGGGGGACCCCGCGGCGTTCCCGACAAGTAGTAGTAGTAGTAGTAGTAGTAGTAGTAGTAGTAGTAGTAGTAGTAGTAGTAGTAGTAGTAGTATTTTGATTTTGATTTTTTGGGTCACACCGGGGTCATGCCTGGCTCTTTGCTCAGAAATTACTCCTGGTGGTGCTCAGGGGACCATATGGGATGCCAGGATCGAACCCAGGTCGGCCGCGCTACAAGGCAAATACCCTACCCGCTGTGGATGACAAACGCTTTAATAAATATTAACAAATTCACTAGTGGAACATGTCCCTGTGAGAAATAACAATTACTTGCTCCTTTCTTCAGACTTATGAGCCTGAACTTGAGAAACTTTCTTTAAATTTTAGTTGACTGAGTTGATCAATTTATTGGGCTGCCCAGGGCAAGTAGGCTAACGTATGCTTGAATTCAAAAGAACAAGTTCTTCTTCACCTTAAAAATTATTGGGGGGTGGGGCCATGGCTGGTTGTGCTCAGGGTTTACTCCTAGTTCTGTACTCAGAGACCACTCCTGGAGGGCTCAGGGGGACCATATGGGGTGTTGGGGATCAAACCTGAGTTGGTCACATGCAAAGCAAGCACCCTGCCCCTGTACTGTGGTTCCGGACCCACCTTAGGTATTCTTATCATTCAACACAGTGCCATGAAGGTGTCAGTAACATTTGTTCCTGCCTTAGAAGTTGGCCACCTGGAGGTTTGCCCTGAAGCCTTCGCATACACTCCCCCATCTCTAGTCCTGGCAGACACAAAGTCCCGTCTTCTTTTTCATCTTCCCAAGCCTAAACTGTTTCCTTAAACTTAAGCACAAGCCAAACAAACAGAAGCCATCCACAACTCGGCTCCTCGGTAATTGCACGCTACCTGTCCTCCTGCGCAGGCCCTGCCTCCTCGATATTTTGGCTACAGAAGCATCGTTTATAACAGTCTTCTGCTGGCTGTTTCCTTGTGGAAACCCACAGCTAAGCCCATGTTTCTGTTCACTTTGACAAGAGCTCTCTCCGTTCTTCACAAACTCAACTCTCAAGCTTCTGACAAATGAGGTGTATGGGGATGGAATGAATAGCCCAACCAGTTCTCTAAAATAGCACAAGCAAAAGCCAAAATGACTGTTTTCCTCTGTAAAGGTTCTTGTAGGCTTGTCACTGTGGTGGAAATAGCTGTGAAGCAGCCATGAAGTTGCAGCAGCTGCTCCGGTCCACAGGACCGACCACCCCCAAAGGCGTCCTCTCTGGGAGCAGCGAGGAAAGGCACAGAAGGGCACTTGGCCTTGTTGCAGCCAACCCCAGTTCACTTTGCAGCCCCGTCATGGTTCCCTGAGCCCACCAGATGTGACCCCTGAGCACAGAGCCAGCAGTAAGCCCTGAGTACCACTGGGTGTACACACACACACACACACACACACACACACACACACACACACACACACACACACACCACAAAGTCATCCTGTCCCCCACTGTTTTCAAGCCTCTCTGTCAAGAGCAAACCAGAAACCAGGTGGGGCCTGTTTCCAAAAGTCACTTGTTTTCAAGGTCAGTAGCCTCTCTTTTTAGAAAAGCCAGAAGCTCTTGCTTTGAAGGTCAGCCTCTGGTGTTCTTCGCCACAGCAGTTCCTTGCTCTCCAAACTATTCTCTGTGAAAAGAATCTCATCTGCAAGATCGGGTTCCATGCTGTAAGTAAAAAGGCCAAACAGCGCCGACACGGATCCCATACACAGGACGCACACACTCGCGAGACAGCTCTACGGCTATCGGTCTTCAGTTTCTGCAATAAGACATGAGGGCAGCAATTTGGGTGTGAGGCTTTTCTGCAGTTTGGTTCTTTGCAGGGGAACTTTCATTGGCTTCTACTTTTATTTATATCTAAGAAGTAAACAGGCCCAGGGACACATCTCCCAATACCATTTCCTACTATATTACCCATTTCAACAGTTTTAATGCTGGTCGGTAAGTTGTAAAAAGCTGAATAAGCAGGAAAATATCCTGTTTCCCCTCATTTTTTCCATTTTGAGACCACATCTGGCTGTTTCAGGGATCACTCTTGATTGGCTCACAGGACGATATAGGGTATTAGGCACCAACCCCAGGTCGGCTGCTGTACTATCTCTCCAGCCCCTATTTTCTATTTTATTTTTGTCAGCCTGTCCCTAGTTTGGTTATTCCACCATATTTAATTCACGAATTGCATGGTGGTCGCATGGAGCAGAGCCTCGGTTTCAGACCTAAGCTATTATTTGCATTGCAGGCTCTCCATTTCCCTACACAAGTTTTTAAGAAGACAAGATATATATGTATATGGAAAATAAAGCAGTAGGACTGTGGCTCCAAGTGCCCTTGGTAAAGAAATTGTGGGTTGTCTGTTTCTGCATATTAAAACATTAATCTCCCCACGAGGGTGGGGGTGGGATGGAGGGGCTGCACAGAGGGAGAGCGGCGGGCAGGGAACAGCTCCAGCAATTACTCTGCAAATGCCTTCTACAAGGATTCACCAGGGTGAAGGACTTCTCGTTACCCATTCATTTAAAGAACACGGTTCATAACGGATCCCCTTGTGCTTTCAATGAATTACATATCGCGCTAAACACAGCAATTCCTCTAGTGTTTTCCAGCAACCATTTGTACCCCCTTCATGAAGCCTCTATGCTGGGTGGTCTGCAAATGACCCTCCCCCGTGGACACGAGCTCACAAATCAGCGATGGACACACAGCAAGAGCGCGAACACTGGCTCCCGTTCCGAGACTGAGGTTCTCAGAGGGTGAACTTTAATGCACGCTTATCTTAATGAAGAGCTGTCACCAACGTGGGCTCATTGCCTTCAGATCTATTGTTCTTGGCGGTGTAGATAAGTGCCCATGGTATCTGTACTGTAAGGAGCCAAAGCACAAATAATGCTTAGTGGCACTGGCACCACACAGTGCAAAGAAATCCTTCCTAAAAATAAAATATATTTTGTACTCAAGATATATCTTCTATGACAGCAGGGGGGGAAAAATAATCCAGCCTGTTCAGGGGTTTTCTTTACCTGCCTATTTCTATAATGACTCTGACTGGTGGGTTTTGCGGAAGCCAACGTGCATTCTACTCACAAAGCGTGTTTGGAGGAGACACGCGGGGGCAAGTAAACTTTTAAGTATACCCAATGCACCTGAAATGACTGAAAATAAAGCAGATCAAATTCCCAGCTTCTATGAAAAAAAAAAAAAAAAAAAAAAAGATGTTACCATCCACCTACAATATCACAAAATAATTGTCTGGAATGTACAAAATCTTAAAGGTTTCCCAATTGCTGAGTAATTTCCTGTCCATAATCATCTTTGGGCCTATAGAACTTGGGCTTAGATGCAAGAGATTGATCCCAACAGAGCCACATAATCTTTATCCCTCAGTTTAGAAGGAGTCTATGGTCATCTGGATTGGTTCTGGCCAATCTCCTGCCTGAACTGTAACTCTCATGTGTAGCCTCTGGAAAACAAATATAGATAGATAGATAGATAGATAGATAGATAGATAGATAGATAGATAGATAGATAGATAGATAGATAGATAGATAGATAGATAGATAGATAGATAGATAGATAGATATAGATAGATAGATATCGATATATATAGATATATATAGATAGATATAGATATAGATATAGATATAGATATAGATATAGATATAGATATAGATATATAGATATATATAGATATATATAGATATATATAGATATATACATGTCAACAGGTTCTGAGGCAGTGAAACTCCTCAAGATTAAACCATGTCTTGGGGCCAGAGCGATAGCCCAGCGGGTAGGGCGTTTGCCTTGCACGCGCCGGCTCATGCTGGCCTGGGTTCAATCCCGGCATCCCATATGGTTCCCCCGAGCACCGCCAGGAGTAATTCCTGAGTGCAGAGCCAGGAGTAGCCTCTGAGCATTGCCGGGTGTGACCCAAAAAGCAAAAAAAAAAAAAAAAAAAAAAGATTAAACCATGTCCACAGCACATGCACACACAAAGCCATGTATGTTTGCGCACACACACATTCATATGCCAGAATCTTCCTCTACAACATCCAGACCTTTACTAATGTATTAGAGTTCTTCTAAACGTCCATCCAAAGGCATTACTTCCTTTAAACTGAGTCACTGTAATTACAAACTTGCAGAGATATTCACAACTGAGCTTCCGACAAATAACATTCCCACACCAATCACTTCACCAGTGTCCACTAGCCTCCACCAATGTCCCACTTGCCCTCCTGTCCTCCAGACTGCCCCTTTGGCAGGCACTTTTCCTCTCCCCGTATTGCCCTACAGTGGTTCCCTTTCCTAACATATCCCTCACCCAAGGACGGCTTCCTACTCAAGACCACCTCCTGCTTTTCAAAGCCTTTACTTAGGCCTTCTCCATCTCTCTCTCAAACATATAATGTCTTTCCAATCCAAGGTGACTTTTTTTAAATTTTTTATTTTTACAATTACAAAGATATACAATTAAAAAGTTCATATTTGGGTTTTGGTCATACAGTGTTCCAGCACCCATCCCTCCACCAGTGCCCATCTCCCACCACCAACGTCCCCGGTTCCCCCCCCTCCCCAGCCCCCAAGGTGACTTTTAAAAAAAGTTCTTTATAAATGTTCTTTATAACTTTATGTTATAAATGTTATAAATGTTCTTTATAAATGTTCTTTATGTTCTAAATAACCCCACTGTACTGTAGATTCATTCATTCACAATACACACACACACACACACACACACACATCTTCAAGTCTACCATGTTCTATGCTTTCTACCAAGCAATGGGTCCAAGCAATGAATTGGAGGCACCAGGCCCCAGCTGCCAGGAGTCTACAATCAAGAGGAAACCGTGCCGTATGCAGACGGGTAAAAAGACCAAGTGCACGTAAATACACAAATTAAAATATTTGAAAGAAAAAACAAATTGCCAGACTGGGGCCGTGGCTCTGGGGCTTTGCAGTCACGAGACCCTGGGTTTGATTTCCGGCAGCACAAAACAAAAAGCACAAACACACTAACTCCTAACCCCAGCCTCCTCCCAACCCCCAGGAACCCAAACGATAAATTAATAGCACAGGGAGCTCATACAAGCCCACAAACACTATCTCTAAGACCAGGTCTCATTTATTTGTGTTTAGCAAAGAACTTCTTGTTCAATGTTATTTGAGTTACTCGTCAGCATATTTTTAAGGCGTGTCCTTACAAAATGCAGTTACAATAATACATAAAGTATTGTCTATGGATCTACTTTATACAGCAGGATTTCATTTAAAATTTTACTGTCCAAAGGTTAGAAAAGACTGTCAGACAACTCTAATATCTTAGTTTCTTATTCGTTCACACCATAATAAAAGGTGCATTTTGTTTGTCTTATATGGGCCCTACGGCAAGCCTGGCAAGCTGCCCATGTCGTATTTGATATGCCAAATACCAGTAACAATTATGTTTGGTCATTCCCATGACCTAGTATAATGGTTTGAGGCTTTTATGTTCCTGGAGCAGATGCCCTTTGGCTCTACTAGCATGAGACAGGACATATGGAGATGTTACTGGAGCCCGCCCGAGCAAATTGTTGATGAACGGGAAGATAGTGATAGTGATATGGGCCCTACCAGCAGTACCCAGGGCTTACTCCTGGCTCTGTACTCGTGGATCATTACTGGCAGGGCTCAGGGCACATGTAGCACCAGGGAATTAAAGCCAGGTCACTGCATGCAAGGCAAGCATACCACCCACTGTACTATCTCTCTGGCCCATAATAAAGTACTAATTGTAACGATATTGTCCCTATGGCCAATCCGGTATAATATCACAGCGACGGCTTGACGCCCGTGTGTGTCCTGTGCCATACTGCACTCCGAGACTGTGCTGGCCCTCTTGATGCCCTCAGCCCTCCGAACATCCTTGCTAAGTGGGTGTTAAGGAGTCTACAGCTTAAAATTCCTGAGTGGAGGCTGACTTGTATTCTAAAACACATTTTGGCATTGTCCAGATAAACCCCTTGGGCCTCCTCCAGTTTTCAAGAGGAAAATGACCACATCTTTTGGAGAAGAATCTGTAGTAGATGCTTAAAAGTTTCAAAGGAATGCCAAGTCCATCATTTTCTGTTAACTCAAGTTTTAGGTCTTAAGCAGAGTATGTCCAAACTGATACCCTGCCAGAGAGTGACATTGACGAATAGGTACTTACTTTTGACAGGAGCCTTGTGTGAATGGTCCCATGCATACAGAAGTGATTTGAGAAATACATACTCCATAGGACTTTTGCTGGTGGAAAAGACACACGTCCCAATGCCTGCAAAGACTCGCAGGCAACATACAAAGGGTGGGCGGCGGAGCGTCAGCTCGCCATGAGGAGCAGACACTGGGAGCACCTGAGCAACAGTCTGTGCAAAGATACTGAAATGTGACCCTTAAATATATGTTTCATTGCGCTTTAGGTTGTCTAAGACCCAATTTTTTAAAAAAAACTTAAGTTTTTTTCTTCTTTTCTAGAAACTTTAGACTCCAAGCACAGCTACTTCGCTTACAATAACCATGGTGTCTATTGGCTGCACTTGAAATTCAAATGTTCAATGACAGGGCTGAATTAGAATCCATTTATCTACCTATTAAATATCTTTATCCATCTCCGCCCAAGAATCCATACAGTTTTCTTGGTTACACTTTGAGCTGTAATTGAGTCCCAGACGACAACTCTGAGTGTAGGCTGTAGCAGAAAAGGTATATTAATGGTTGTCAATTTTAATACTCTACTTATAGCTTATTGTCATCTTTATATACAATCCAATTTAATCATCACTACAAATTTGTAAGATGGCTATTGTTATCTTTATTAAATTGATAGTTTAAAAAATCCCAGAGAGATGACAGTGACTTTCTCCCAAACGCTATATTCAAGGTTTTGAAGAAGGAAGCGCTTCCAGCGCTTTCTGACAAATGCAGCGATCTTCTGAATGGAACACAATTGGGTCTAAGACTATGTTGGGAGCCAGAATAAAAACCCACAGAGATACATGGGAAAGAAACCTGCAATCCCAGCTTGAATGGACTGGTCGCTTCTATGTTGGGCTCTACCTGAGTTCCCACCTCTGGTTCCTTTCCTAGACTATCTGCTGGAACCTTCTAACATCCAAAAAATAATTGCTTAAATATCATCTTCCTTGTTATCCTAAGTCATGGGATTTGGGTAGAGATTGCAAATGTTAGGTAATAGGTATTTCTATCAATAGAACCCCAGAGCTCATATGGAGCCTTGATGTTAACCAATTTAATGTTGGAAGCATACTTCCATTTAGCTCAACTTCAAAAAAGTATCTTTCACATCTGTGTTGAACTACTGTTTAAAAAAAAATTGACTCTTTGTATTTTACTCCAAGCCATCTCAAATCATTTTTGGAAATGTGCAGGGAATAATTTATGAATAAATAAGCATAAGCCCATAAATTAAAAAAAAAAAAGTATCCAGTTTCTGCCAGCAAAGGACGGCCTGAGTCCAGTTTTCACAATGTGTGTGGAGTGATTATTTTCTGGAGGATGTTCAAGTGACACCTTCAAAGCCAAAAGCGGTCTCTTCTCTCCACTGAGCACAAAAGATTATTTGAAATTCTCGACCTGTTCTGTGCTTTCCAAACTTGCTTGTGGAAGGCAAGTAACCAGCAAGGCCATTTGCTTCTCTTCCGGCTTTAGCAGTGAGCCTCTTCCTGTCCCAGGAGAGTGAAACCATTAGCTCTTCTAAAGCGGAAGGAAAACAACACCCTTTGGAGGTACCGTCTAAAACTAAGACTAGTCTTGGTGCTTTATTAATCATTATTATAATCAATGTTTAATTAAAACATTTTAAAAAACTTAATATAATTAATGTTTATGTGAAAAAACAGTGAAGATTGGTCTAGGTGAGGTTAGAATCCCGAGTCTAATGTATGATTTACAACCTCACTGCAGCGTTTTCGCTGTGCACCCATCTAGGTTTTTTTTCACTCAAAGACTCTTTCATATCACCCAAGAGATTTTGACAGGGACATTTTTTAAGTGGGAGAAAAACCTCCTTGGGGCTTAGAATTTTCATCACTGCCAGTGCATTCATTGATGCTTTCAAGCATTCAACTAAAAAGAAACCAAGAAACCAAAGCACGGAAATGAGAAAATCTTACCCAGTGCAAAGTGCAAGTTTTTCACATACTTTCACTTTCTGTTGAGCTCAAGTATCTGGTCTATGAAATGGAGACAGTATGCTACAGAATCTGATGGGGTGACCATGCATGGGGATGTCCTGTGGCTTCCAGCAGGGAACTATGAACCTGATTCATACCCAACCCCGGTGCTGTTAGCTAGTCCGTAATTCACAAGCATGTTTCTACTCAACTGAAGAACTGCCCTTTCCATGACTGGAATTGGAGATATACATGAGATGCTGTGAAAACCACCCCTGCCCCCACAAACAACACACTCCTCCCCGTACATACAGATGCATCTCTCAAGTGTCCATCTGTAGCTTCCTGAAAACAGGGAAGCAGCTGATGTAGGGTCATTTAGCCTGAGACAACCAATTCTCAACTTCAGGAACACCCTGCAGACTCATGTTAACAAAAAATCAAGGCACTGCAACCAAAGCGATAGTACAACAAGGAGGGTGTTTGCCTTACATGCGGTCTGCCCGATTCTATCCCCGGCATCTCAGATAGTCCCTTGAGCACCACCAGGAATAATTCCTGAGTACAGAGCCAGGAGTAACTCCTGAGTATTGCCAGGTGTGACCCAAAGAGCCAAAAAGAAAAAAATAATCAAGGCTTTGTCTCTTTCATGGTTCAACTGTTTGTATACAGAAGTCAACAGTTATACATAGAAATTCCATAGTAAAAAAGTCAGGGTTGGTTTTGTTTGTTTGGTTTGGGGGCTACACCCAGCATAGTGCTCAAGGATTACTCCTGGCTGTGTGCTGAGGGAGCACAGCTGGTGTGCTCAGGGGACCATATGGGATGCCATGGATGAAGCCCAGATTGACTGTGTGCAAGGCAAGTGGCCTACCTGCTGTGTTATCTCTCTGGTTCCAAAAAGAGCCAGAAATTTTAGTTATGTAAGTATTTAAGAAAGATATAAATTGTGTGGAGACAGACATGGGGCAGAGTTGCCACTGGCTCTCACTGTGCCCAGCCGCTCATAAGGCGCCCAGGAGGGATGGCAGGTTCTAGCCCTGGCCCGCCACCCCAGTAGAGCCTCACAACAAGCAAGACAACCCCCCACTCCAAGAGGACCTCCATTTTCCACATCTGGACTTCCCCCCTTATCAGAACTCCACCCAGCAGACCAGCCTATCACAGCCCGGCTCGCGTGGCTGCTTGCGCCACGCGGGTTCCTCAATAAATGTTGGATTTTGAGATGACTACAAGAGTATGCTACCCGCACGGCAGAGCCTGGCAAGCTACCCATGTCGTATTTGATATGCCAGATACCAGTAACAATTATAGACCTCATTCCCATGACCTGATGGAATGGTTTGAGGCTCTTTATGTTCCTGGAGCAAGCAGGTGTCCTGGGGCTCTACTTGCACGAGACAGGTCATATGGAGATGTTACTGGTGCCCACTCGAGCTAATCGATGATGAACGGGAAGACTAATACAGTGATAAATTGTGTGAATTAAAAAAAATCTTCTGAATTTTTTTAAATAAATCTCTGTATGGGGAGAAAGGGGCTCTCATCCATTGTTGGTGGGAATGTCGACTGGTAAAGCCTTTGTTATAAAAACAATATGGACATTCCTCCAAAGACTAGAAATTGAGCTCCCATTCAACCCAGCCATACCACTTTTTGGAATATACCCTGGGAAGCCAAAAACACATAGCAGAAACACCATCTGCACTCATAGCAGCACTATTCACAACAGCCAGTCTAGAAACAACCAGAGTGCCCAAGTACTGATAACTGGATAAAGAAACTTTTGGTATATCTACACAATGGAATACTATGCAGCTGTTACGAAAAAATGAAGTTATGAAATTTGCCTATGAATGGATGGAGAGGATTATGTTGAGTGAAATTAGCCAGAAGGAAAAAGACAGATATAGAATGACTGTATTTATTTGCATGATATATATATTATGATACCAATATCCAAGGTCAGGCAAATCATGGATCAGGAGGTCTTGTCAAAGGTGGAATCTACCAGAGGTGTGGGAGTCAGAGGTTAGGTAAGACAGAGAAGGGAACAGTGTGCTAATAATTGTCTAAGTGATAATACCAGCCTAGAACTGAGCATTGAATATAGGCAAAAAAGATACACATGATAACCTCTAAATGAATGTATTGTAATCTGCAATGTAAGAGAAGGGAAGAGACAGATAGAGAGAGAAAGACAGGAAAGAAAGGAAGGAAGGAAGGCAGGAAGGAAAGAAGGAAGGAAGGAAGGAAGGAAGGAAGGAAGGAAGGAAGGAAAGAAAGAAAGAAAGAAAGAAAGAAAGAAAGAAAGAAAGAAAGAAAGAAAGAAAGAAAGAAAGAAAGAAAGAAAGAAAGAAAGAAAGAAAGAAAGAAAGAAAGAAAGAAAGAAAAGGAAAGGAAGGAAGGAAGGAAGGAAGGAAGGAAGGAAGAAAGACAGAAAGAAAGAAAGAAAGACAGACAGACAGACAGACAGACAGACAGACAGACAGACAGACAAGAAAGAAAGAAAGAAAGAAAGAAAGAAAGAAAGAAAGAAAGAAAGAAAGAAAGAAAGAAAGAAAGAAAGAAAGAAAGAAAGAAAGAAAGAAAAGAAAGAAAGAAAGAAAGAAAAGAAAGAAAGAAAGAAAGAAAGAAAGAAAGAAAGAAAGAAAGAAAGAAAGAAAGAAAGAAAGAGAGAGAGAGAGAAGATATAAAGAACCTGCCATAGAGGTAGGCTATGGGAGGGGGAGGGAATCGGGACATTGGCGGTGGGAAATGGGCACTGGTGGGGAATGGGTGCTGGAACACTGTATGACTGAAACCCAAACATGAACATCTTTGTAAATGTATATCTCATGGTGGTATAATAAAATATTAAAAAATAAATAAAAAATAAATCTCTGCAACTGGAGAACAAACCCAAATACTTAAGTGATAGCTTGATGCTACTTATCCAACCCTACCATCCCTGAGAAATGCTTCAAAATAGAGGATTTTGAGATAATTTCACCTGATTTGACAACCATAAATCAAATATCAAACTGAGAAGGGTTTTTCTTCATTGTACTTTGTTGCTCTACAATGTAAAATATTTCAGGGATAATTTTCTGACACCTCATTAGTGAGCTGTTGAAGAAGCCGCACTATTATTCATATTTATGTTTTAAATATTTATACTGGATACATCTTCCTAGGCTAATTTAAGTAAAATAATTTAAAACAAATATATGTTTAGGAAAAGCCTGTGATTTAGCAATGAGAGAGAGAGCATCCGGGCCTTGCATGTGCTTCCCAAGAGGCCCTGGTGCTGCTCTGAAGGCAAATAAGTGGGGCCGGAGCGACAGCACAGTGGGGAGGGCGTTTGCCTTACACACCACCAGCCTGGATTCGATCCCCGGCATCCCATATGGTCCACTGAGCACCGCCAGGAGTAATTTCTGAGTGCAGAGCCAGAAGTAAGCCCTGAGCATCGCCGGGTGTGACTCAAAAAAGCAAAAATAAAAGAAAATGAAGGCAAATAGAGTGACCATGGCATGGCCCACGGCAAGTCCTGCTGCCCTGTTTCTCAGTCAGCCGAAGGAGTAAACGGTGAAACACGAAAAATAAACAATATAGCTAATGTCTAATATGAAAACTCAAATCGCATGACATATATCAAGGGATTCAAGTTTTTATGTAGTTGCAGACACCAGGTTCATGGACAGGAAAACATAATCTTGTAACCCTGTCAGTTCTCATTTTCACTTAAACACTCAATGAAAGTTGGAATACCAAAATATTTGGCCAGGTTGTTCTAAAAATAAAACTGGTAGAGAAATAACAGTGAGAAAGTTTTAAAAGACACACACACACACACACACACACACACACACACACACACACAAGGATACACACACACATGTGGGGTGACATGCCCTGATTTAAGTTCTCGCTACACTTAGCTTGCAGCCCCTCCCAGCTCAGCCAGGGAGACTTTGAGATTCAAAAGCCAAAAGGCCACCTGAAGTGCAGCGTTTCAATAGAGTTGTTTACCTGCCTTCCTCTCTAGGTAGCTCAACCCAATGGGCCGGGCTGGGAAGTTTTAGCAGATGTCCATCTATAAACTAAACTGGGAGAAAGGAGAAAGGCCTTTTGCCATTTTGGCTTCCCTTGGCTTCTGCCTCTCCCTCCGTTCTCTGTTGGATTTCAACATGTGGTGGCAGCCATCTTGGCCTACTCATGGCTGGAGCCCAGCCGGGAACTCAAAATTTGGGGTGTTTCCTGTTCTTGGATTGTATATCAGAACCTGTGATAGTAAAGCCTTTTAAAACTATGCCGATTCCTGAGTTGTCATCCATTCCCCGCTGGCTTCAGAGGTAGAAGGGAACTCACTTCCTGGTATTGTTGGGGACCCCAGCAGCTACCACACACACACACACACACACACACACACACACACACACACACACACACACGAAATCAAGAACCAGGAAGGGAATCATATCAGATATTAAGCAAATGACAACAATACCTGGAAGCTTATAGCATTAACCAAAAAAGCAGCAGAACAGCAGAACACTAGAGTGGAAGAAATATTCCAGAAGTAGAGATGCAGAATGTGTAGACCTCGAGAACAAGATGATATCCTAGTTAATATATATGGTAACAAGTAAGTAGAAGGAAAGGGATCAGTTATGCAAAACCTGCTCCTGAAAGTGCTCAGCTCTTTCTAGGGGTAACTCAACTTAATTCCTATATCATATCATACTCTAGCGCTGTAGAGTATGTCTGGGTGGCCAAGAAAGAAAATAAATTCACATTAAAGAACCAGACACAGATGGTTTTATAGGAAGACTGACTTAAATCAATTTTAATCTGTCCTGTGAATTCAAAAAATATTGTCAAAGCCAAAAAAACAAGGACACAAGATGTGAAACTGGGTACAGGCCTTCAGTTTTCAACTTTTATACATATATATGAAATATATATGGAATACACATGCATGTTATATATAACATATATATGGAAGTCAACATAGATGCCATAAGTGTCAATATAAAAAACACTAAAATTGATGAAAAGAAAGCCACATCTCAATACGCAAAGACTGAAGATGTGAATATTTTATTTATTTAATCATTTAGTTTTCATTTATTTCTTGGTTTTGGGATACCCAAAACCTTGGGTATGCTAAGTCCTCAAGTATACCCAGGGTGCCTGAGGACTCATTCCTGGGGTACTTGGGAGACCATCTTGGGTGCCAGGACTGAATCCCAATCAACCTCATGCAAGGCAAATGCCTTAACTGCTAGTGCTATTTGCTCAGAATCTGTGAATTAATATTTTTAAAATAAAGTAACAGGGATTAGAGTGATAGTACAGCAGGAAGGGCACTTTCCTTTTACATGGCCCACCCTAGTTCCATCCCCAACACTCCACAGGGCCGCCTGGGAGTTAGAACTGAACACCATAGGATGTAGCTCAAAAAAAAAAAATGCATAGATGAAGTAAAAATTAAGTAACAATAAAAGTAATTCTAAAATGTCCATTCTCCGCTGGGAAACTGCCTCACGACCAGATCAACAGAGCAAAACCAGTTCGAGCCCAGGTAGGTGGCTCCAAGAGGGGAATCACTGGGAAGTCGTCAGATGGAGGCGTGGTCGTCCCTTCCCCACCTCCATTTTGTCGAGCCTCGTGGCCCTACCCGGGAGCTGCTCACGGGCCAGCATACAGGGGCCTCACGGATGGCTGGGGAGGCTGGCGCTCGGCTCGCGCCGAGCCTAGCTGACCATGGAACCCCGAGGAGGGCAGATGGGTTTTGGGAGTGGGCCCGTCGCCTCTGGGGGGTCCCGGAAGCAGCCAGATGAGACTTCGCCCATCACACTAGCCACCATTTTTGCTGTCCGACGCGCTGGGAAACTGCCTCACGACCAGATCAACAGAGCAAAACCAGTTCGAGTCCAGGTCGTGGTGGCCACTTGCGGTCGCGCCGGTCCACTAAAATAGTGAAACAGTAATGTCTTTTAATGCACTGCATTCCACGAAGAACAGGAGAGTTTGTTGGGAAGGAGATATAAAGAGTTAAGAAATGACATACAGAACCCGCCAAGTGGTTAAGGTGCGGGAGGGGGAGGGAGGTGGGGACATTGGTGATGGGAGATGGGTTTGGGTGGAGGGTGCGTGGTTGGAACACTGTAGAACCAAAGCTCTACATAGGCATCTTTCAATTTTTAAAAAAAAGGTGGAATCTACCACAAACATGTGGGAATCAGTGGTTAGGTAAGACAGAGAAGAGAACAGTGTGCTAATATTTGTCAAAGTGATAATACCAGCCTAGAACTGAGCATTGAATATAGGAAAAAAGATATACATGATAATCTCTAAATGTATGTATTGCAATCCACAATGTGTAAGAGAGAGAGAGAAAGAGAGAGAGAGAAGAGATAAAGAACTTGCCATAGAGGCAGGCTAGGGGAGCGGGTAGGGAAGTAGGGACATTGGTGGTGGGAAATGGGTACTGGTGGAGGGATGGGTGCTGGAACACTGTATGATGGAAACCCAAACATGAACATCTTTGTAATCGTATATCACATGGCAGTGTAATAAAATATTTAAAAAAAATAAAAAATAAATAAAATGTCCATTCTCATTGAGCCTTAAGAGACTATTTTATAGCCTCGACGATGCTAAACTTCCAAGAGGGCAGAAGAAGGTATTGG